>OZ012737.1:490448552-490663359 GCA_963859935.3 Lathyrus sativus
TGGGATCATTCTCACGGGGGTAGGATTTCAGCTACATCTTGATGTGATAAGGTGAGGTTAAACAAGAATTGTTAACGAATTTGGGGGCGACTCTGAGATATGTACAATTTGGAAATCATATTATTTTTGATAAGATATTGATTCGCCTCCATCTACAAACCCTCTATTGATAGTGTTAAGAGTGTCACGAGCCTATTTGCCAACTTCAATATCCTTTCCTTTTTCATGTTGAAGACTCTTGGGATGACCCCTCATAAAGTGTTTCAACCTCCCTCTAAAATTGTATGGTGTTCCTTGAACATATATTCTCAAATAGCCTTCTAAATGAGAAGTTAAATCTCTCTTTCTTCAATTGGTTACAATTGTTTATCTGACGAGCCTTGACTTTGTGGTAATTGCACCATTTGCTGGATTCGCTTCCCATTATTTCCCATTTGGAAAATGAAGGATCTAAGATGACCTTAGTATGATAAAATTCCTGCCATTTCTTCTTTCTCCTAGTGTTCAAATGAGTGTCATATTTTACAGGAATTCTAGTGTGCTATTGCCTTATACTAAGCTTGAAGGTTCCCCTTTTTTGGATTAGTCGCATGAGGCAGTTCTTGTGATTGAAGGAGGATTCAGATCCCCCACAATTTTTCTCTTTTGTTTGTCTAGCCCTTTTTTCAGGATTAATTTCTTTTCCTTTCACGTAGCAATCCATTGTTTCCAGGACCTCTTCCAGCAGATCCATCAACTTCTACCGGAGACTCGTTGAAGTGGTCAACCTTAAGTATATTCTGGAAAGCGCCCACACAAATTTCCTAATTGTGGCTGACTACTTTGATTGTTACCTCATCGAACCTCACCTAATATTCTTGTAATGATCATGAGTGCCCCTCGTGCATATTAAACAAATTGGTGGTTGATACTTTTTAATGCTTGCTTGCTGAGAATTAGTGATTTAATTTTCTAGGCAGATCTTGATAACTGGTTTTAGAGAACCTAAAAAGGTTCTTGTACGAGCACATAGACGCTTCCTCAAATATTTCTTCAAGGAGCTTAGATTTGAGGGAATCCTCTATTCTAATCATCTCCATTTGTGTATTGATGGCAAGGAGGTGTTATGACGAATCACTTTTTCCATAAAATGCTACGAAGGAAGGCGACTTGAAGTTATATGGGACATGAGTGTCCTAAATTTTAGAAAAGAGAGGTTGGGAATCCAACTCCCATATGCCTTCTTGTGCATCATCCTCTTATTGTTGTTGTTGGATGTTTAGGATACTATTTTAAAGAGATTCATTTTGATGACACAACTCGTCCATGGTTGCTTGCATCCTTGCTAGGACATTATCGTCACTAGAGTTAGACTCGTGTCTTGTGTCTACCATTATAAAAAAATGGTTGAGAAACATAAAGACTCTTTGAAGAAATCAGTGCAACCCATGCTGGTTTTACTAGGCTCCACGGCGGGCCACTAATGTTCTTGTAAAAGTACAATATCTATGACCTTGCTTGTGTCGAGCAAACAAAACTTCAATTTGTGTGATAAGTGAATAAGTGATGAATTGCTATGACCACTAACTTGGGAATTTATAGTTGCCATGGCTTACTTTGGTCATCAAAATTTCTCCACATGGTAATTGCTCTTTATGTCGCGTTCCATATTTGTCTGGGATTTGACTCTGCAACATCCTTTCATGACCTTTACTTTATGATTGTTTATATCCGCTACGAGCGTTGCATCTTCACGACTATCACCAACATGTTTTTCTTCTTCTGGGATTCGACTTCACAATATCAATAAACAGTGATGTGACTCATGTTCGAGTCAACTCTCTGTCTCCAAAGTTAAACTGAACTCCTAGTTGGGTGATCTCACCCTCATAACATATCGTGATGGGTATTCAATACAACGGGAGGTCAGATTCACCTTGCCTATGTCAATCCAAGTACTCCACTAAAGTTCAATGTATTTTAGAAAGAATAAATTGATTTTTGTTGATTCTAGACCATTATGGACATATAGGTACAATTTTTTTTGAATTAAGAAAAAATATATTAATTCAAAAAAACTATACAAATAAGGTGATCCAAAATGAACCCAACAACAAGAGACTAAAATTACATCGTTAAACTAGGTAGGTGACTCCTAATCTTTTTACTTCCACCCTTTATAAACCACATTGTCTATGATATTTGAAACTATGATGGTATTATCCACACTATTTCCAAAAATTATGTCATTTCTATACCTCCATATACAATATATGGTTTAAGCTATTATCATCTTCACGAGGTCAACTTTCCAACCTTTATTCTTAGTATAACCACTGGCCCATCTCAGTTCATCTGTCCAGCCTTTGGGATCATGACTGATGTCCATCCAATGTAAAGCTTCCTTCAAAATAGGTCTTTTTAAGCTGCAGCAGAAAAACAAATGTTCACGACTCTCATCTTCATCATGGCGTAAACTGCATTTGGTATCTTGGACAAGCCCAAATCTACATAATTTATCCTTGGTTGCAAGTCTTCCATGGCAAGCAAGCCATAAACAGTTCACTGCTCTAGGCCTTACTTTGTTGCAGAAAATCAGATTTCTCCATGGCACCCTTTGGCCATCCTCTATTAGGATATTGTAGAACTTAACTGCTTTGAATTGTTGCTTACATATAGCTTGATTCCATTCTTCCTGCAGAATCACCAATTTATCTCTTTGGTTCATATTGGCTTGTAACACCCAAGAGTTATTAGACTTAGTTTCATAGTCCATAGCTTGTTCTCCTTTAAGATAGTAAGTGTGGGTCCATTTCACCCACATGTTATCAGTTTTTCTACACAGGTTCCGCATGCAGTTTAGCAATAGGACCTCATTCCACACATGAAGATTGAGCAATTGTAAGCCACCTTGACTAATAGGGCAACAAACTTTCTTCCAAGCTACATGGCTCTTCTTACTCAAGCTCTCTTTACCAATCTACACAAAACTTCTATAAATAGATTCTATCTTCTTAATCAGAACACTGGGAATAGGGAGACAATGCATCTAGTACTGGGTTATAGACCAAGTTATACTCTTCACCAATTGCAGTCTTCCTACGGAACTAAGGAGCCTTAAAGACCAGTGATGAATTCAAGCTACAATCTTTTCCACGAATGGCATGTATTGGTTGATTGTCAATCTCTTGCTAGATAGGGGAACTCCAAGGTACTTGAAGGGGAGATTGCCTTCTTGAAAGCCAGCCTCATTCCTCAGGACCTGTTTTTGATCCCTATCCAGCCTTTCAAAGTATATCTTGCATTTGCTAGCATTCATGACCAAACCTTTGGACAAAGAAAATATCTTTAAAGTTGTCAGCATCATTTGCATAGAGATAAGATCACCTATAAAAAAGAGCAGGACATCATCAGCAAAAGTGAGTTTGGTATAAGTTTCACACTTTCACACTTGGCATGAAAGTTGAAATTAGAGTCCTTTTGCATCTTGCACATCAGTCAGTTCATATACTCCATGATGAGGACAAATAGCAAAGGTGATATAGGATCACCTTGTCTAATGTCTCTTTTGGCCTGCAGAAGATCAGAGTACCCTCCCATCACATTGAACCTATAGTTCATAGTATTGACACTAGTCATGACCCACTAGATAAACCTTTTAGGAATACCAATCTCCTTCACGATACACTCAAAAGCACCTCAATTGACCATATCATAGGCCTTCTGAAGATCAATTTGCAACATGATTCTAGGAATGCCCCCTTTTCTAGTGTACCCTTTAATAAACTCATAAGCCAACAAGACATATATGTACAACTTAAATATAGTAAACCAACAATCCTTTATTGGAAGATTTAAACTCTAATCATCCTGATTTTAAACTTATTATTAGGATAAACTGAAAAATGTGTTTCGTTAAAAGACAATAACTATAAATGCTCACGAGACACGTGAGTTATTAACTAAAAAGGTGAAGGCTTAAAGTCAACAAAATAAATAAGTGCCACAAAAAACAGATAAATTATAAAAATAAATAAATAATATATCAGGTTATGCTTCTCATACTAAAAGAAGCAATACTATTTAAATGACATACTTGACATAGGTTCTACCCAATAAAAGTGCCAATTATTAGCCAATTAACTAAATTATTCAAATAAGTAACCATACATTATGATAATATTTCGAAAACAAAATGACTCAATTATATAAGATATCCCTTGAGATCATTAAACAACTAATCCACCTTGTCGTTTTGGGACATTTTCTCGTTCATTCTCTTTTTATATTGGTACCCCTTCAAATGCATAAGTAAGCTTAGTTAGTAAGTGTTTAGTAAAAAACATATACAATAACTTGAAAATATAATAAAAAGATGAAATTTACCTTTTGTGTTCCATAAATGTAATCACAGTAGGTAAATACAGAGGCAAAGTTTCCTTGACTTGTTCCACCAACAAAATGATGATAATCATGATATGCAGGACCTCCATAAAATGGTATATATTTTGTGAAACTCCAAGGAAATTCATAACCACTATGTGTATCAATGGCTTCTAGCTGTCGTAAAATGAACCATAACCAGTAGGTTACAATGTGTCCTGGAACCAATACTGGGCCAAGAAATGCAGGGATACCTAGCATCCAAATCTCAGCCCAATGAGCATAAGGTGCTGCAAAGCCAATAGGTGCTTTGTATTCATGATGAACTTTGTGGATGTTTTCATAGCCCCATTTGCAATGTAGCATCCTATGAATCCAGTAGTTTGCATAATCTTCTATAAGAAAGTAAACTAGTATTTGCCAAAATAACTCCCACCTTGACGGCAATGGTAAACTTGTTCTAATTCCAAGCCACTGAGTAAAATTTATAGTGAAAAATAAAATAAAATTTCACTCACGAAGAAAAACAAGAAATATCATATAGTAAAAATGAATAAAACAACTGTCACTAAAATTTAACATAACTAATATTTTATTTTACATGAAATAAGTTATTTAGTAATTTTGATTTTTTTAAAGGAAATGGAATAAAAACACCGAAAAACCAGAACTCCTAAAAATAACATTATTTCTTCCTGTCCATATCTGCCAAGATGTTGCTGCCCAAATAACTAGCCCAGAAGAATTTCCAACTACTCTTTTCAGTGATTTACCAAAATCATTAAAATAAACAATAACATTATAATTAAGTTTCAAATCAAAACCCAACCATCTTTCAACTTCCCTCCAAACTCCCGCCGATACTGCACAAGAGAGGAACAAATGGCACGAATCCTCTTCGCTCCTTCTACAAAAAACACAGAGAGGATCAGATAAACCAGTTGACATTCTTGTCTTAATCAACTGATCTTTTGAGGCTAAACGATTCAAGAACGATCTCCAAAGAAAAATCTGGATTTTCGACGGAAGATTAACTCTCCACAATTCAGATAAATCCAGGTTGAGAACCTCATCGACAAAACCAACCATAGAATCCTACAACAAAACAAAATAAGCAGAGCTGACCGAGAAAGAAAGAGACTCTGAGGCAGCTCATTGGAAATTGTCCTGCTTGTTTGCAACAGGATTCCAATTCTGCAACAGAAATAACAAGTTTTCTAGTTCCGAAGAAAGCTCCGATTTTGCAAAAAATCCGAATAGACAAGATTCCACGTCCAACCATCCTCACTCCAACAGTCTGTTTCAACAACATTCATATTCGGGAAGTGTTAAGAGTTTCACATCGGACAATATATGACATGAACATGTGTTTATAAGTGGGAGCAATCCTCACTCTACCAGATAATTTTGTAGAATTGAATTAGGTTTAACCATGTTTTTGTTTCTAAAAAGTCTGACCTCAAATTTAACCCATAAATATTACTCTTAAAAGAAATTAACCCTAAGGCCTGACACCATTTCGAAATTCCTAGGCAACGCTTTGATACACCATAGGTGGTTACCCCAACAAGAATCACTTATAATGAGAGTATCATCAGCAAATGAACAATACTAAAAAGTTACTTCTTCGTTGATCTTGAAACCTCTGAAAGTTCCCGCCTCAACCGCTTCTTCACCAACCTTGTGAGACCTTCCATAACCAAATTGAAGAGAAAAAGAGACAAATTACAATACCTTGACGGCAAGGCTAATCTTTGTTAATAATACTAATTGGAGCATGAAATCATGTATAATTTCCTTTTTATATAAAATTAATTATCTTTTACTTTTATGGAACTATAAAAAACTTAAGAGAGAATATATTTTCTCTTCTAAATATTTCTACGTTGTCGTCACATCTTCTTTTATGTGAGAGAGATTGTCTTTTTTGTGTAATATTTTTTATATTTAAAAGTTGATTAGTTTGAGAATTACATTTAAAAAAAAGATTAATTTGAATATTTATTTAAAAAAGTGAGTTAGTTGGATAAAAACTCATTAATTACTCCCTCATTTTAAAAATAAAATGATATTATTTTAATAGATAAAATTTATTTTAAAATAAATGTAATTCTTACTTTTTAATATATTTAAATTATTATTAGTATTTTTTAATTTTTTTAATTATTACTACGTATATTATTTTTAACATATTAATAATATTAGTTTAATAAAAATATGTTATGTCTTATAACAATATTATTAAATTTTATAATCTATATGTACAAATTTTAAACGACATGATGAAGAAAAAAATATACTTCTCCGTCTCAAATTATAAATCACCTAAATTATAGATTTTTTTTTTAATATAACATGTTTTTTTAAAATAATTTTCAAATAAATGATTATTTAAAAAAGTTACGAAAATGGCTGGGTTTCTATGAGGATTCGCCATATGAAATGACTACTCAAGTCTCTCAGACCTGATTCGCCATTTCATATGGCGCATGGATTCATTTGTGTGCCCTAAATGCTACATATAAAAATTCATTTGGATCCATATGGGAGGACGCATCTCATGTAGGTTTTTTTTTTTAAAATTTTTGATATTTGTTTTAAAAATCATATAAAAATTATTTTTTAATATTTTGAAAAAAAAACTATAATTCTAAAAAATAATAAATTTTGTAAGGGTATTTAAGGCATATCATATGTGGTCCGTACTATTTTATTTTTCTATAAATAAGACTGCACACTCATATATTTTTTCACAACAATTTTTACCAATAGACTCAAGTCTTCATAATTTTGAATTCAGTCTAGAATGTCTGCATTTCTAAATCAACGTTCATCGTCGTCGTAATCATCAGAAGAACCGTTTTCAGCAACAAAACCTTCGATGAACGTGCTACTGTGGAACACGCAGACTTTGGAGCATTTGCATAGGGAACTGAACCGCTGGCTAGAAGGAGATATTGTTGCAGGTGAAAAAATTAGGAAAATTGAGAGGTTGGTTGAGGAGTCAGGGAGAAATGGAGTTACTCGTGATTGGAGAAAAGTGGAAAATGATGCTAGTGTCCTTGTAATGATGTTAACACCAAAGAAGATAACCTTGATGGTTGTAATATCCTAGACAACTTGATGCATTATCTTGTTTTATGTGGGTTTGTTGTTGTTATTTTCAGAATGTTGTTGTGATATTAAGTTATGTTTGTTTAATTTATGTTGCTTGTTAATTGTAATCGCTTAATTATGCTTTCAATGGAATGAAATTTGCTGTTGATTTAAAGGGACACAATTACATTAGAAACTATGATCTTGTGCTTGATCCTACATTGGGACATTTTGTACGATTATGTCCTGGTTGTCGACACGAACTATATAATCTGACCATTTTGTTTGTTGCATCCATCTACGTTCGAATGCGCGTGCTATTAGGGCGACACTTTGTACTCTGCATGGCTACCGTTTGCACTTTGCATGCCTACAAGATTTTCTGCATGGCTACCCTCTGCACTCTGCATGCCTACAAGATTCTCTGCATGGCTACCCTCTGCACTCTGCATGGCTACACTCTGATTCTATGCATGCCTACACAATTCTCTACATGGCTACACTATGTACTCTGCATGGCTAAACTCTACACTCTGCATGCCTACAAGATTCTTACTAATAAATGTATACACATGGCTACAATGTTAGTCTCGCAGGATGCTGCGTTCTTGTAAGACTACATCTTCATATCTTTAAGACTACACTATATGGTGCATACTTGTGATCATATCTTTGTAATAAAGGAAAAAATAAACACCTTTAAGACTACACTCTATCAATCAATGGCTGTAATTTTCTCTGCATTTCAATGACTAAGAATCTTGTAAGACAAGACTACACTTGCACGCTTCCCCTCACCCATGTCATAAAAATTCAGCATGCATGCTTGACAATACTACACTCTATGAAAACATATATTTTCACAACACTCTGCATGCATGACAACACTACACTAATGTTTTTGACTTCACATGCATGACAAGACCACACTTGCACGCTTCCCTGAACCATTGTCATCATGTTTCAGCATGCATTAATAAACATAGTATTCACATGCCTACATTATTACCGAAGTAGGCCAACACTCTGCATGAATGACAACACTACAACATGCATTTTCACGTGACTCTTACACTTAGAAACTTGCACACTTCAGCATGCATCCCCATGTGACTCCTCTCATCACATTTGACCATTATAAATACATGTTCATCCAGGAACAAACTCTTCTCGTTCCATTACCCGCTCTACTCCTCATGCGTTCTACAAAATCTTTTTGTCACTCAGAAACTTCACTCATTAAACTTCACTCAACAAACTTCAACCAGCAAACGTAACCCACAATGTCTTTACTCACAATGAGCAACAATCACAGAGGTACAATTGAGAATATCGTAGAGTTTGTAAGTATTTTGCTTTTTGTTGTCGATCTTTACTATGTTTAATTTTCCTTTAAACCTAATGGCATTTATATTCTTTCGCAGGATGTATCAAGGTTTCACTGTCGTGTGCATGACTACATACCACACGACCCTTTAATAGAAGGATACCTAGAAGCATGTGGGTTTGGTGATTTGATCAAAATCAAATCGTACTCACTGGATCCCAAATTTATTCTAGCGTTGTTAGAACGCTAGAGACCAGAAACACACACATTTCACCTACATTTCGGTGAATATATCGTAACTTTATAGGATGTATATATGTTACTTGGCCTACACATCAATGGTAAGGCCGTCAACGGCAAAGTTAGTGTTAATGACCAACTTTGCAAAGATTTACTGGACTCCCCTCTATGTGTCGACACACCTCAACCACAACGTGAGGGTGACCGATGGGGCAAGGTATTAATTTGAGATACCTCAGACAATACTACAATAGTATCGTGTTAAATAAGGAATCCACCGAGTATGAGAAGATATTTAAAACTCGATGCTATATTATGATTTTGTTTGGCCATTTTATATTTCCAGACAGTACTAGAAATACTGTAAATATTATGTATTTACCGTTGTTGCACAACATTAATAAAGTGTGCACATATAGTTGAGGTTCAATTATCCACGCCCATCTATATAGTGCATTATGTAAAAATGCAAAAAAAATTCTTGTACTTTTTATGGCTGCACTTATCTTCTTCAAGCATGGGGTTGGTCTAGGATGTCAACACTTGCTCCAATCAACTGCAATCCATTCACATTCCCATACGCTAACAAGTAAGTTTATTTTCAATACGAGTATACAAACGATGTTTCTTTGTAACTTAATTATTTGTGCAATGTTTCTTAGTAACTAATTTATTTGTGTTTCTTTTTTTTAGGTGGTCTGTTCCGAGAATGAATTACCAAAGATGTCCCAGGAAGTCCACAATCATGTACCGCAACCTTATTGAACACGTTGAGCCAGATGATGTAATTTATCTACCATTACTTTGTCTAATTGATAAACACACACTTGTATTTCTCATTACATATATTGTTAATGTAGTTTGTCTGGATGTCGTACGAGGGTCTCGACCACCAGAACAACGCCAATGATGTTTCCGTGTGGACATCTAAAACACCTATCATTCGGTTCACTACAGTGGAGATGCACCAAAGTGACCAGGTGAAACTACAGTTCGGGATGCATCATAATATTCCAGATGCTCCAACTTCATTGGGATACTAAAGTCAGCTAAGGATGGATACACAATGGAGTGTAAATCATTGGAAGAACTTTGCGAAAGAGATGTGTCTGCATTGGAAGAACCGACATCAACACATCTTAACCGACCCGATTGTGGAAGGGGCTAGACCAAGTTATCAATATATGATTTGGTTTAGGTCGGTTACAACCTCACAACAATTTGTTTCTGAGTTGACATATTTGATTGACCCAAGGCAACGTGCGTCTTCCTCGAACTCACAACAGCAACCCAATGCCCAACATCAAATACCATGTTATACCCAACATCCAACTATGTCCACCCAATCAATCTTCCAAAACCGCAACTCATACATGCCACAAACTCAATCACAACAATAAGAGCCTTACCCCTACCGCCAACCTTCTGAAACCGACACCACTTCTGCATATAGCCCTGATACATCTTTTGACCCTACCCCATCCACCTATAGCCCAAATAACACTTTTGACCCTACACTAGACAATCAATCTTCCTACCAACAAAATACCTATCCACTTTTTGACTACCAAACCCCACAACAACCAATACATCGTTTCCAAACCGATTCGATGTACCGGTTCAGTCAACCATACCATCCACAACACACCCAACCTCCACGACAAAACTACAAAAATATGGACATTGAACTTAATTACGGAAGCGCCGTTGGCAGCGGCAAGCCCGACTTTTGGGGTTAAATGCTTCAAAATTTATCTGATACACCAGGACCATCTCAACAAATACTTCTTCCACAGGTAAACACGCAAAGACCAGATACGCCTCAACAACCTCGTGGTAGACCTCGATGTCACGCGCATCCTCCCCAATGTGGTACCGGTGGTTGTTTAGATAGAGTCGACCATTAATTTTCTTTTTTTCATCTGTTGTAATTTATATTATATTATAAATTATTATACTTTATTATTTCTTGTATTTATATTTTATTTTATAAATTGTTAAAAATAAAAAAAAATTATTATTTTTTAATTAAACGTGACAAAAACTAAATATTAAATATTAAATATTAATTAAAGGTGATAAAATATAACAAATATCAAAATTTTTTAAAAAACCCTACATGAGATGCGCCATCCCATATGGCGACTCAATGTAGGATTTAGGGCACTCAAATGAACCCATGCGTCATATGAAATGGCGAATCAGGTTTGGGAGACTTGAGTAGCCATTTCATATGGCGAATTCTCATAGAAACCCAGTCACTTTCGTAATTTTTTTGAAATAATCATTTATTTAAAAATTATTTTGAAAAATATGTTATATTAAAAAAAATTCTAAATTATAACTAGAATTACAATTTTAATACAACATTTATATTTTCTTAATATCTTTTTACTATTTATTCTCTCTTTATCTAATTTTTTAATATTTTTTTATATAATTAATAAAAAATAATATTCTAATATCATACATAATTTTTTTATTTCATATATTATTAATTATATTTTTTAATGTATGCAAAATATTGAAAATAATTTATAATTTGGGATCAACAAAGTAAAAAAAAAAAACATTTGTCATGAATATCACATGCACCCTAGGCTCACAAATAATGGCCCGCCAAATTGTGTGGCTAGGTAAAAAAAACAAAAAAAAAAAAAAAACACACACACACACGTATCTTGCTAGCCACAACATCATGTTTATGATTGACGACTAACAATATTTTGTTTAAGCATATACTCTTGGCAATATTTCAATTGTAATAATAGTGGCCCCTTTATTTTCATTTTAAAAAAATGATTTTAATAAAAATATTTTTTAAAGATATTTTTAAAGTTTATTTTTTTTATAAATTAAAAGACTAATTTTAATATATTATAACAAAAATATATATTATTAAAGAATAAAACATAGTTAAATTAAGATTGCATACCTTGATAGTAGGATAAGAAAATATCTGAACAGGACCAACAGCAATGATAAATGTTTTCATAACATATTTGTAACACTTGAACATTTCCATGAATGTCCTTTTCACATAAGGTTGAATCTTGTATTGGTTCAATTTCTTGTATCCACTTAGCTCAATCAACGCAAATGGAATGGGGGCAATAGAGTAAAAGAAGCACAAGAATAGAGTGTTGTGGCAATGAAGAACAAAGTCAGATTTTTTGGCAGAGTAATTGAACCAAAGTGTCTCAGCAGAAGTGAGGTTTCTCCCAAGTACATGTTTTGATTCTTCAAGGGTATGGTAAGGAATCATAGTGAGAGAATGTGAAAGAAGAAAAATAGAACTTAGTATGTTTATAAGGAGAATGAGAGATAAAGTTTGTATGGTTTATATAGTTGCATAAAAGTGGATTTTGTTCTACAACAAAATAAAATGATATAATATTGGAAATGAGTAAGCATGAGAATTTAATTTAAATAAATTGATTATATTTTTCAACAAAATTGTTTGTAGCAATTAATATAATTTATTGGGGGTGATAAGAGACCAGACATCTTACTTGACACCAGCACCGCACATCATAATTGACTCGGTCGTTAGTTGTTACACACATATATCTTCATTTGCTTCTTATTCTCATTGAAGTTTAATAGACTCTTTTACTCCCCATCATTCTTTTAATTTTTTTATTTGATGATTGTATAGACAGACAACTCTTTTCTCCCAAGAGATATTTGCATATCATATTTTTTTCTATAAATGATATGTCTCACTCACTCTAAATGTCTTTCCTTTATTATTAATAAATAATGTCAAAATAATTTCTTAATTTCGAATTATTTTATTTTATTTTTTATGTACAATGTGCAAATATGTTAATCTTTTACATCAAAAATGTTAGAGAAAAAAGATTATGTAATGTTGATATAAATTATTTTTACACTGTCAACTAATGATAATCATATATCTCACTAAGTCAGTATGTAAATTTTAAATTAGATAAAATACTTTTTTTGATCCCTTAACTACACCCTTGAGTTTATATTGGTCCCTTAATTCTTTTTTATGTCAGATTGATCCCTTAACTCTTTAAAACGTCTCATGTTGGTCCTTTTTGTCTAATTAGCGACGAATTATCGATTGATTTTTGAATTTTTCCGTCGCTAATTAGACAAAAAATACTTACATGACACGTTTTAATGAGTTAAGGGACCAATCTGACACAAAAAATAATTAATGGACCAATATGAACCTAAGGGTATAGTTAAGGGACCAAAAATGATATTTTACCTTTAAATTACTTATTATTGAGTATAATAAGTGTGAGTAGTATGAGTAATAGTCTCATATTGACTACAAATGTGAAGACTTGAGTATTTGTAAGTGGGAGAATCCATTCAACTATCACCTTAAGATTTTGAGTGAATATGTGGTGTGTCTCTCACAAAGGTCTTGCTCAATAAAAGAAGTTCCATAATGTTCAATGCTACTTAGTGAAAAAAAACTTCTCCAACAATGGTATCATGAGCCTTTGGTTCGAGCGAAGGACCAACTTGTATCGAAAGTACACCGCACAGGTGGTGGGTATGAGGTGTTCTGTTGAAGAGTGTCAACGACGGTACAAGTGTGTATGGATGAACAAAGCTTCCACTTAAGAGGGATAATTATGGATAAAGTCACACTTGAAGGGGAGTGTTGAGTATAACAAGTGTGAGTAGTATGGATAATAGTTACACATTGGCTATAAATATGGAGACTTGAGTATTTATAAGTGGGAGAACGCATACACCTATCACCTTAAGGTTTTTGGTGAATATGTAGTGTGTCTCTCACAAAGGTTTTGCTCAAAAAAAGAAGTTCGACAATGTTCAATGCTCCTTATTTGAAAAATTCCCCAACACTTATATTATTTTGCACTTTAAAGTATTTTGATTGAATGTATATGTAATACTTTTTTACACTGACAGTGCACTACCATTAGACTCAAAATGTTACTTTGACACTAAAGTTATATATCTACATCGTATGCGATTGTTAACAAATCCTATGAACAATAAAATTTTAATTTTTAATTTTTTTAATATATTTTTCATTCTCTCAAAAACAACTTTGATTAATGATGTATATAAAATTGGTTATTGTCTGTCCTAACATCAAAAAATAGTTTTACGTGATAAATCAATTTTGGTTAATGATATATATAAGGTTGGTTAATATAATTCATAATTTGGTTAATGTGTTTTTAAAAATAAAACAAACAATTAAATAGTAAAATAAAGTTGGTTAATTGAGTGTTATTTTAATAAGTCAAAGTAGATTAAAAGTGAGTACAAGGGGCACTCTACCCAATACAACAATCAACCTAAGACAAACAAGCCATATGGTTGTCGTACCTCAAAAAAAAAATCCTTCGCAACGGGACGTAGAAAAAATTTGTTCGAACAGAGTCGTCACTGAACTTTATTCATTCCAATGAAGGAATAAGAAAATATAGATAAAACCTTAAAGGATAAGAACATGGTCTTCGTAACTAAATTCTAGGTTCGGGAGTCGATTGCGTAAAGGGAAAGTATTAGCACCCCTCACGTTCGTTGTACTCAACGAGAACCTCTTAGTCTGATTTGTGATAAAATGTTAGCTAATGTTATTTGTTTTTTTAAGCGAATAAAGAGAAAAGTATGAGAAAAGGATTTCGATTGCTAAAGGAAAATGAGTGATTTTTTATTAGGGTGTTTGCCTCGGTTTTGCAACCCCGTGCCTACGTATCTTCATTTGCAAGAAATGAAGAATCAAAGCGTCCGTAGTTTGTGGGACTACGGGAGAAAGATGCAGATAGAAAAAAAGAAAAGGTAGCTTGCTAAGGATTGGGGCTCTTGTGCCTACGTATCTTTGTTTGAACGAATGAAGAATCAGAGCGTCTGTAGTTCATGGGACTAATGTTTGTTGGTTCATTTTATCAAATAAATATTTATGTCGCATTCTAATGGAGAAACATTAGGTTGCCTACTCTCGGCGGAGGCTTAAGCATTTAGTTTGTGGGTACATTAGAAAGGACTAAACATCGTTCTTTTGAGAAAAAATTTTGATTGCACGGCGGCAAGAAGTTGAGTTAATGAGTTGGAAGTTTTGTTTGGATGACAATCACTTGGATGGCCGAGGAAGACTCCTTGTATCAAAAAAATCGGGAGAGCGAATAGAAGGCTCTAGACTCTCCCTTTTTCAACCTTAATTGTGAAAGGGTTTGATATGGTTGTCATACCCCAAATTTGTCCTACTTGTACACTACCTTCATCTGTACATTTTTCCATCAACCATTATTCAAAAATTTTAAAAATATGACGTTGTTTTTTCTTTGAACTGAGTTTCATCTGAAGATGTCAGATAAGGTGTGTGTAGGCAGTGCTGAGTGAGGTTCAATGATCAGACAAGATTTTTGTTTCAAGATCAATCAAGGATATGGTATGTAATTTAAGCGGTGCGTGTTTGAGGTTACAATTAGGGCTTTTGTGTTGATTCAGGTTATCTGTGGGTGGATCAAGTTGTCAATGCTTCATGGTTAAAGATAATCATCATGGAACCAATTCATCTTCTAGTTAGGGTTTTGTGCAACGCAGTGCAATCCATGTTTCAAGCTATAGCTTTATGATTTTAAAAGCATGATCAAGAAGTTTTATAATCAAGATATGGTCCTGGAAGTTCTTTTGATTCAAATCATCATCCACTTGGTTTCATGTCAAGATTAATCGAGATTATTCCAATTCAAGATTCATTTGTGATGGAGTCGTGTTTGATTTGTTACTCGAGAATTGATTCAAGAATAAAATTCAAGGAATAGTTTCAAATGCAAAACATGGAATTAATATGAAAACTCGAGTTTTAATCATCATCGTTTTTAAAACAGAAAATTCGAGTTGCAAGAAGAATTCAAAGGTGCAAATTTTTAGATCATAAACCAAGTCCAAGAATCAAGGGTGCCAATAGTTCATTCTAAGACCCATTCAAATCACAAAAAATAATTAGAAAAGTTGCTTGTTTTTACAAAGCCCATTCATAGAACTCTTTACACCTTGCCACAAAATTGTAAAAGTATACATTACACAAAAGCCCATTAGAACATTACAAAGAAAAATTCATACTCTATTTCATGACATGGGCCACATTGATGAAACCCAAGCCCATGATACATTACAAAAATTACACTAGGCTAATTCATTTTAGTTACAATTCACAAAATCAAAGTGGGCCAGCATTTTTGAACCATACAAGCAGTAGGTACCATGCACAACAACACAATTTAACCTTTACACAAATTTCATGTTGACCTGCAAAATTCATGAGCTATTTCCATATAAGCAGCTGCATGAAAATCCCAGCCCACGTTAGACTTCACTTGAACAAAACCACAACTCACACAACCACATGATTCACTAGACTTTTCACAACAAAACATTATCAATACACCTCACAATTGGACAACAACACGTACACAACAAATAGCCAAGCCACACAATCTATGGTTTATGTAGTTTAACATGGTGTGCTCATTTTATTTTTAGACTACTTTATCGGTCGCATTTTGATTAGTCTGAGCCTTTTAACCGATTGTTTTTTACTTTAAAATTTGATAAAAACTTGTATGTTTCCAGGAAGTTTTATTCGTACTGATCATTTTGATGCATTCAGTTTAATTTTTTTAGCATCTTTGCGCCCAACTTTTTTTTCATTTTGAGTCATTTAATTTTAGTTTTTCGTCAATATTTTTGAAATAAATAAATATTATTAGTCTTGTATTCATTTCAATTTTATTATGTTTATTTAATTTTATTAAAAAGCAACCCTAATAATCATAGTATTAGGGCAATGTTGGAAATGTATTAAAAAGTAACCATAATAATCCTAGTATATATATTTATTAGTAATGGCAAAGAAGGAGACGCTGAGTGAAGGTGAGGAAATACTTAGAAGGGGGGGGGGGGGGGGTTTGAATAAGTATATAGAAAATATTATTGCAATAAAAACACAAATATTTTTATCCTGGTTCGTTGAACTCAACTACTTCAGTCAACCCTATCAAGAGTGATTTGCCTTTCTCCACAAGGACTTAATCCACTATTAATCAAACTGATTACAATAGTAAACACTAAGAGCAACTGTTCTTAGTCTTCTCAAGAGCTACTGACCATAACTGGGTCTTCTCAAGGAACTTTTACAATCAATATGTAAAACTAAACAAGTGTTTGAATGCTTCTAAGTAAGCTATATCACAACTGTGATTTACACTTAAGTTTAAGAACGTATGAAATAAGTTCAGCAAAGAGAATAAATTGTATGAGAGCTTTTCAGTGAATTTCTTTCAATTATACGTCAACTAAAGAAGAATGTTGGAGACTTACTTTTATAGACTTAGAAATCCAAGACGTTGCATGCTTTGAAGACCGTGTCTGCAAAGTAGTTGTAACCTTTTTGTCTTCACATCACTTGACCTTTCCTAGAAGTAGAATGTTCAGAGAAATCCTTTTTGCCTGAGTTCTTGTGTCTAGCATAAATGAGGAAAGAGTCGTTTGGCATAACCAACGGACATAACTTTGAATTCTTCTTCAACAAGTTTCTAATTCCCAGCAATTCACATCAGAGCCTTGAATGATCAGAGTCTTGATGTCTTCAGAATATGTTGTATCAGAGTGTTGCAGTAAGTGTGCTTCAGCGTGTAATTTCATTAGAGCAGAGTTTTAGGAATTAGATCCTCAGTACTTGCATCATAGTACTATCAGAGTCTTCTGAAAAACTATGCTTGAAACTCTTCATACAAAGTCTTCATTCTATGCTTCAGATGCTTTTGTAGCTTCTGCTTAAGATCCTTCTGTAGGCAGCGCTCAGAGTCTTCTGTAGGCAGCGTTTAAATTCTTCTAATAGATGCTTCTGACGCTTCAGAGCCTTGCATAAATCAATGTTAAGATCTAATTTGCTTTCAGAATAATATTAACTTTAATATCTGCAGCAAAAAATACTTGAACAAAATTTTAGAGAATATAATTTCTTAATACAAAATTTCGTAAGTGTTATCATCAAAACATAGAGATATAACTAAGAACCAATCTGTGTTCTAACAATCTCCCCCTTTTTGATGATGACAAAAACATAAGAAATTTTGTTCAATAAAGATATAATTATAACTCCCCCTGAGATTAAGAATCTCCCCCTGAATTGAATACTTAGAAAGACTAGAAACTTCCCTTTTTGCATGAGTATTCTTTTCAGAATCAGAGCCTGATTGTTCCAAAAAAAATTAGAGCTTGACTTGGATGAACGTTTTAGAATCAGAGCCTGATTGGTTAAAAATTGATCTGGGGATCTCAGAGTTACTTTAAAGAATTTTGTCAGATTTTTCATAAGTTCTGAAATACTAAGAGTTCATGTTAGTTATAATCTGATATGTGAATTCCATTCAGGTAAAGTTTATTTGAACAGTCAGAATTTCATTTTCTCCCCCTTTTTGTCATAATTAAAAAGAAAAACTTTTAAAGACAAATAAAAAGAAAACAGAGAGAAAAGATACATTCATATAGAGAAATCATCAGAGTCATTCATTCATTCAAATAAGTACTTAGACAGAGCAGACAAAACATCAGATAGAAATTCAAGTACAAGTGCACAAACATCAAATACAAAAAACATAAAGCTAGGTTTGTTTGGAAAGAATCATCTTCAGAAGTTGAGTGATCTCAGATGAGGATTCTTCTTGCTTTGACATTCATTTCTCCATGTTCTCATTCTTCTGATCTTGCTTAGCCATCCATGACTTGATCTCAGATTGACCAGCTTCTAACACAACAATCTTATCTTCTAATTCTGGGTTCTCTTTCTTGATCTTAGAAGAAGTAGATGGAGCAGATTCTGATGCAGGAATAGGAGCAGAGTCAATTTCCATTGGAGATGCAGAGTCTGAAGTCACAGATGCAGAGGGTTTGTTCACAATTGCAGAGCCAATAGATTTTCTTCCGAAGCAGATTCTGCAATAGTTTCTGTAACAGATACTACAGAAGATGAAGGTACATCCTCAAGAAGCAAAGGTGCAAATCTTTTCATGTTCCATACCATGGTTCTGGCAGTCTCAGCAAATCTGATATTCGTATCATCAGAACAGACATTCTTCAGATTTGAAGCAACAATATTGAATATGGAGATGAAGCTATTCCAGATATCATCAGATTCATTTGCATCAATGGTTGACAAACATCTTTTCTCCACAGAGCCTAAAGTCATCTTTATCTCTTTCATAAAATTAGCAAATAAATTATCAACGTTTAGCCTAGTTTTTGGTTTAAGAAGGGTTTCCAAAGTGAATGGCTTGGATTGAACTGGTGGAGGTGGTATGATAAATTTTGGAATGATGATCAGAGGGCTAGGATAGGCTGGTTTCTTTTGAGAAAGCATAATGCGAAAGAACGGTTTGATTCCGCGAATGGATGGGATGACAACTTTTGGATTATCAAAATAAGGAATAAATGTTGATGGGTTTGGTTTAGGTGTTGGCGTTGGTTTAGGAGTGATAGCATCAGATGAAATAGGTGGATCTGGTTGTTTAGATTCATATTCTCTGAGAGAGGGGGTGAGCTAACATCTGGATGAACATCTGATTCGGATGAATCAGATGAGGTGGTTGAGTGACAAGATGTAGAAGATATGTCAAACATGATTTTCAGGGGTTGGACGTCCAGAACCTCAGAATCAGATACGTTTGATTCAGTAGGTTTGGATTGTTCTGGTTGAGGATTAGAAGGTTTGGATGTTGGTGGTTCAGATACAACTGGTTCAGATGGTATGGGTTCAGAAGTTTGTTGAATTTCAGGTTGTTGTTGTGTTGTAGGTTGTTCTGCTAGTTTTGTTGTTTGTGATTCTGATTGAGGAATGTCAGATGATTGAAATGTTGTTGTGGGAACAGGATCAGATGGAATTTGGGATTTAGAAATTGTAGGTGGTTCAGAGGTTTGAGATGGACAAGAAGTGGTTTGAGTTTTAGAAGGAGGGGGTTTTAGAACAGAGCTAATAGTTGATAAATCTACTGCAATTTCAGAAATATAAGGTAAAGATGTTTTAGTACCTTTTATCTTGATGCGTTTGGTAGGAACAGAGGGAACTTCTCCAGAAGCTTTTATCTTTATCTGCTTCTGTGGTTTTTCAGCAACTTTTTGTTTCTTCTGAGCAACAGCTTCTTCAGCCTCTAACTGTCTTCTTTTCCTCATGTTCTCCTCATAAACATCTGGAATAGGTTCTCTTGCACGTATCAGAATATCAGCAGGTACAAGTGTTCCATATGCCTTGCACAACTCAATGTACCTAAGAATAATATCTCTAGGTTCCTCAGCACCAAAGACAGGAAAGTCTTGAACTGGAATCCTTCTCTGACTTACTTCAGCAACATTCAGCTTTTTAGGAGCAGTTGTGAGTTCATCCACAACTTTTAGTCTTTGGAGACTCTTTCTATTCAAGGGTTTCCCAACTATTGAATCAAGTTCTTCTTTAACTCTAGCTTCATGTAGAGCAGCTACCAGACCATTCTCCGTCAGAATGTCTGAGATTAATCTTCCAAAAGGTATCCATGTTCTGATCTTCTGACCCCTAGTCTTGACAGATTCTCTGGATGCATTAATGTGATTCCACAGATGCATGAAGAGAATATGTGGAATATCCACTTTAGTGCTCTGACTTAAGCAGTACATGAAATACAGTTGTTCATTGTTCACATAATCTGGAGAATTTGTGGATTTTCTGTGGTTGATGCAGCCCAGAAAAATCTTTGCCCAGATTTTGTAATCAACTTTCAAATCCTTGAACTTGTTGGAGGCTTGTCCAGATGAAATAACTTCAGCATAAACTTCTTCCATATCAACACGTCCAGCTGGCAGATGAGAAACTCCATCAGTTTCCTCATACCCAATGAGTTTTCTGATAAGATCTTCAGTGATTATAATCTCTTTTCCTAGAACAGAAGAGATGATGAACTTTGGGTAAACAGATGCGTGAATCCAAAATTCTTTCACTAAGTGTGGATAAACAGGTCCAAATAATCTATCAAAATACTTTACCCAGCCTTGAGCATCAATAATAGCATGCAAATCAAATCCATTGTCAGCCAAAGAATCAAATTCCACCATAGATTCACATAGAACTTCAAGCTTATCAACAGGGGTTAACAAGGTTCTCTCAGGTTCCTTAAAAGGAGTAGCACCCATGTTTGATGACGTAACTGCAGCCATTGATGATTGGAACTGAGCTGAGGTTGAAGATGAGGTTGCCATTGTTGGAGATGATGAAGGTTTAGGGTTTAGATGAAGACCAAAAGGAAAACAAAAATGCATATACGTGTTTGTGAGAGTGAAAAGTGTGAAATAGTGAGAGTTGTGGTATTTATAAAGAGAAACTAGGGCACACAAACAGACACACAATTAGAACCTCCTCAATTAGCAATTAATGACATTTAATGAAAAGAATAATAATCATTTCAAAGTATTAATTGATTCTGACAATTTGGGGGGAAAACTAAGAAATTAACTATTCAAACAATACCTCAAACGTCTCTTCAGTATTGTGCACGCCATCTTTTCAGATTCAGAGTGACACGTGTTTGCTTGCATGTGCTTCTGAATTCTCTTTGAGAAATGAAACATTAGTCAACGTTCAGATCCTCTGAGACTTGTTAGTTCAGATACACACAGAATTAATAATTCAAGAAATCAAATAAAAAAGAGATGAAATACTTCAGAATTTTAAACATTTTGCATCTGAGAAGTTTGCTTCTGATAAATATTATTCTGGACAAAATTCCATACCAATATTTTTCAGAATAAACTTGAACCTATCTTCAGCAAGGGGTTTTATGAAAATATCAGCCCATTGATGATCTGTATCAACAAAGGCTAAGTTTATAATACCCTTCTGAATATAGTCTCTGATGAAGTGATGTTTAATTTCTATATGTTTTGCATTAGAGTGTAAAATGGGGTTTTTAGACAAACATATAGCAGAAGTATTATCACACAATATAGAAACATTACTCTCAAAGATATGATAGTCTTCTAGCTGACTTTTCATCGAGAGCATCTGCGTGCTACATCTAGCAACAACAATATATTCTGCCTCTGTAGTTGATAGTGCAATTGTAGGTTGTTTCTTGTTGTACTAGGAGATTAAATTTCTTCCTAGAAATTGACAACTTTCAGAAGTACTTTTTCTTTCCACTCTGTCTCCAGCGTAATCAGCATCACAGAATCCAACTAGTTTAAATTCATTAGATCTTCTATAACACAAACCCACATTAGAAGTACCTTTCAGATACCTTAGAATCCTCTTAACAGCTGTTAAGTGTGATTCTCTAGGATCTGATTGGAATCTTGCACACAAGCATACACTGAATAAAATGTCAGGTCTAGAAGAAGTTAAGTAGAGAAGAGATCCTATCATACCTCTGTAGAGTTTCTGATATACTTTCTTACTTACCTCTTCCTTACCAAGAGTGCTTGTTGGATGCATAGGAGTCTTTGCCATCTTACTATCAATCATGTTGAACTTTTTCAGAAGCTCTTTAACATATTTGGTCTGATGAATGTAGGTGCAGTCTGGAGTCTGGTTGACTTGAATTCCCAAAAAGAATCTCAATTCTCCCATCATGCTCATCTCAAATTCAGCCTGCATACATTGAGCAAACTCCTTTTCCAGCGTAACATTGGTAGATCCAAATATAATACCATCCACATATATTTGACAAATTAACAGTTCTTTCTTAAATGTTTTACAAAAGAATGTTGTGTTCACTTTGCCTCTGATAAAAATTTTCTCCAGAAGAAAATTACTTAATCTCTCATACCAAGCTCTGGGAGCTTGTTTTAAACCATAAAGAGATTTATTTAGTTTAAAAACATGTTCTGTAAATTTTTCACTTTCAAAACCAGGAGGTTGGTGAACATAAACTTCTTCTTCTATAATTCCATTTAATAAGGCACTCTTAACATCCATCTGATATAGAGTGATGCTATTTTGTGCAGCAAAAGAAATGAGTAAACGAATAGACTCTAACCTGGATACAGGAGCATAAGTCTCTGTATAATCAATTCCTTCTTGCCGGCTATAACCTTGAGCAACAAGCCTTTCTTTGTTTCTTTCAACTTCTCCTTTTTTATTCATCTTATTTCTGAAGACCCATTTAATTCCAATTATGTTGAATCATTTTGGTCTTGGAACCAAATCCCAAACATCATTTCTTGTGAACTGATTGAGCTCTTCTTGCATGGTGTCGTACCTCGAAAAATACGATCCTCGCGATGGACGCGGAAAATACTGTTCGAAACAGAGTCGCCACCGAACTTTATTTATTCCAAAGCAGGAATAGGAAAATATCGATAAAACCTTTAAGGAGATAAGAACATGGTCATCGCAACCAATATTCTAGGTTCGGGAGTCGGTTACGCAGAGGGAAGGTATTAGCACCCTCTACGTCCGTTGTACTCAACGGGAACCTCTTGATTCGATTCGAGAGTAAAGTTAGCTATGCTTGTTTGTTTTCTTCTAAGGTTTCTCCTAAAGGGGGGAATGGGTGGTTTTAAGATAGGGTGCTCGCCAAGGATTGGGGCCCTTGTGCCTACGTATCTTCACTTGTAAGAAGTGGAAAATCAGAGCATTCGTAGTTCGTGGGACTACGGGAAAAGAGGGGATTGTGCTCGCCAAGATCATCGCAATCTTGTGCCTACGTATCTTACATTCGAAAGAAAATGAAGAATCAGAGCAGGCGTAGTTCGGCTAACTACGGGTAAAAGGTTTGTGAATGAACGAGTGTTTATGTCGCATTCTAACTGCTAAACGTTGGCTTGTCTGCTCGCTAGGGGAGGCTGAAGCACTAGTTTGTTATGCGCGGAAGAAGGGACTAAACAATGTTCTTGGTAAAAGGTGTATTGAATTGAACGAGAGTTTAAGTCGCATTCTAACTGCTAAACGTTGGCTTGTCTGCTTGCTAGGGGAGGCTGAAGCACGAGTTCATATGCGCGGAAGAAAGGAATAAACAATGTTCTTTGGTAAAAGGTATGGGAACCTAAAGGTGGGAAAGAAAGAAAAGTGCTCGCTAGGATCATCGCAATCCTATGCCTACGTATTCTCAACGGATACGAGAGATCAGAGCAGCCGTAGTTCGGCTGACTACGGTAAAATGTCTCGATCGCACTGGGGCGAGAAAAAAGGTTTTGAATAACAGGTTGGTCTCAATTGCACTAGGGCAAGAGAAAGGGGAAGTTAGTTGTTAGTGTGCTCGTCAAGGATAGAGATCCTCGTGCCTACGTATCCTCATTAGGGAATGAACAATCAGAGCAGCCGTAGTTCGGCTAACTACGGTAAAAGGTTTGGGTTTGGAATAGACGAGAGTTTAGGTCGCATTCTAACTGCTAAACGTTGGCTTGTCTGCTCGCTAGGGGAGGCTGAAGCACGAGTTTGTTATGCGCGAAAGAAGGGACTAAACAATGTTCTTCGGGAAGAGTGTATGAGTTGAATGAGAGTTTAGTTCGCATTCTAACTGCTAAACATTGGCTTGACTGCTCGCTAGGGGAGGCTGAAGCACGAGTTTGTTATGCGCGGAAGAATTGACTAAACAATGTTCTTTGAGAAAGTATTTAGGTTGGAGATCGCACGAGGGCGAGGAATTAGGTTTATCGCGTTGGATGTTTTGGTTAGAGGATATATTTGAATAGGTTTGTGATTTCGATCGCACGGGGACGAGAGAGAGGAGTTTGGTTAGGTAGTTTGATGGAGAATAACGACTATTCGATAAACGAGACGTCAGCCTCGTAATCAATTAATCGGGATGTTATTTGAATGCTAGATTCCAATGACACCTTTTTCATTCGACTAACTTCGAAATTAGTGTTTAAGGAAGTTTCAATCGCACGAGGGCGAGCAAAGAGTTGGGTTGAATATTTTAAGGGAGAATGACGACTACTCGATAAACGAGACGCCAGTCTCGCAATCGATTAATCGGGATATCATTGGAATGCTAGATCCCAATGATACCTTTTTCACTCAATTAATTATGAAAGTGTATTTGAATGGACAATGACGGTATTTGTACAAATAGTTAGGGCACATGTTTTATAGACGAAAGGTCGAGTAATCCACAACCTAAAGCGTACGCTCCAAGAGTGGTCACTCAGGAATTCAAGGAGTGCGAGACTCCAAGAACTCAGTTCTTTCGTAATTTAATTAAGAAAATAGTTTGGATTTGACGTACAGTTTAGAAGCGTACTAGGGTTTATACTTGATCACACGAAGATGAGGAACGAGATTGGATGGGTTGAAAATTTAGGAGAGAATGACGACTACTCGATAAGCAAGACGTCAGCCTCGTAACCAATTAGTCGGGGTATCGTTGGAATGCTAGATCCCAACGACATCTTTTTCATTCCATTAATTATAAAATAGTGTTTGTTGGACAGTGAAAGTACTTGTCCAAGTAATTATGGAAATATTTTAGAAACGAAAGTTCGAACGACACACCATTCAAGGCGTACGCCTCAATAGTAGTCACTCTCAAATTCGAGGAATGCGCGACTCCAAGAACTCGATTATTTCGTGATTTAATTAAGAAAATAATTTGAAAATATCAGCGTACTCGGACTAGGCGCGCTAGGTATTCTAGAAAATAAGATCGGAAGGGTCACAACTCGAGGTGTGCACCTCGAGAACGGTCGCTTAAAAAATTCAAGGAAGGCGAGATCCAAGAATTTAATTGTTTGGAAATTTGTTTGAGAAAACTAGTCTAATTTAATTAAGAAAACTAATTTTAATTTTCATATATAATAATAAATTAATCAATTGTTTATAAAAAGATTTTGAGAAAAGCTAGTCATATTTAATTGTTTTGAAAAAAAGTTTAATATCTTAAAAAAAAATAAGTTTTAAATAAAGTATAATTTTCGAAAAGTCTAATATTTAAAATATTAATTTGGTAATGATTTTGAAATATATTTTAAAAGTATAATTTGAATTGATTTATAAGAATGTCTAAGAGTAATTAAAAACTATCTTTTAGAAATTCAATTAAATTAAACGAAAAAAATTTGAAAACCGGAAGGCGGAACAACCACAACTCAAGGGCGTGCGCCTCGAGAGCGGTTGTTCAAGGACTCAAGGGATGCTAGACCCCAAAAGCCCACTACTTTCGTAGTTAATTAAGAAAATAGTTTTTTTTTTAAAATGATTTTTATCAAAATGAACTGAGGCTTCAATTTAATTTAGAAAATATTTTGAAGATTAATCATTATGGTTAGATTAAATGTGTAAGCCAAATTGCATGAAGACTATTAGAAATTAAACTAATTAAATTGGGGGTAGTGAAAAAAAATATAATTTGATGAATTGGTCAACATAACCAAATTAGTTAAACTTAGTTACCAAAATTATATAGATTAAACCACAATTAATCAATCAATTTTTAATCTAGAAAATTTGACCAAATAAAAAGCTGTGATAGTAATTTTCAAGAAAAGAAAAATATAACTCATCCTTTTCTCATATGAACCGAATACGAAGACGTCGTTCCATAATTGCGGAGTTGGTTTTAAAACTATTGATGCAGGTTCCTTTATCTACACCTTCAATGACATAACCAGCCCAATATTGCCAAGCTGGTTGAACCTGCGTACTTCGCGGTGTTATGAATGTGCACCAAAATCAAATGCAACCTGCAGCAATTAACTAATAGGCGCAAACATCAATTTGTCACTGAAATTACAAACCCACTCCTTAAACAGCAACATACATTGTTTTTAAGACTCAATACAGCAACATCAGACAACAATATCTTGAAATTGACAGAAAATTAATCAATATTGACATAACAAGAAACCAACCAGATTGCATAACACAATAAGCGTAGTGGTGACATAAAACGGTTTACGAATTACCGTCATATTGTATTTAACAACGCCGTTGCGGATAATGTGTAATCTTGCAGTAGCAACTGTATAATGCTTGTAGTGAGTCATCAGTCTCAAGAGCTATCCGCGATGCAGCTAAGATGGACGGTCGATGTTCAGTTGTATTTCGTATCGAAGGTTGTTGGATTCCAATCAACATCGAGTCGCTGTTGAGCTGCTACAAAAAGATCAATTTCAAATCATAGCTATGATGAATCGAAACCCGCACATACCCATAGAATCTGATGTGAGTTACTGCTACCGTTAAATGGAACCAAGGGGTATTGGAAAGGTGGTTCAAGCACTGTCTTATCAAATATCAGTGAAATAACTCCCTTCAATATATCAACTGATGTAATGCCAGATTCGATCAACTGACCCTTCAAATGATAATGGTTGTTGTCGCTCTATTTATTTGCTGTACAAGACGCTGCCGTGAGGAACGTCGAACTCTGCAAGTTGCGAAACAATACCTTTGTTGTTAGATCTGATTCAGTGGTTTCAAATACTTGCTAAGTGGCAAAGTCATTATGCAGCACCATCTCTCCTCCTTTGTTTTTCACTTTAAGTTGTTGTTGCAAAATCGAACCGAAAACAAATATACAACAACAACAGTAACTGAAACTATCAAAAACCGGTATCTAATATAATTCTCGATTGTTTGAAAATGAATGGGACGACCAATTAAACCAGAACCGAAATGACATTATACACATAATGTAATCAATATTAAGAACAAAAGACAATCACAGCAAAAAAAAAAGACAGCAATTAGATTTATTTGAAAAGGACTCGACATCGTTACCGACAAGTGCATCCCCACTGCTCGCGGGTGAATACCGTGTTTGCAATACGCTGTTACCGAAACTAAAGCATCAGTTTTATCCACTTCTTCAATGAACTTTCTCTCCAAAACACCATTGCCATGTTGAGACATCTTGATGTCACTGAATAGCGGGAGCTGCTGCTGCATTCGTTGCTTGTAGAAGTGAGTTGTGGAGTCGCCAAGAGCACCACGGCGGAATTGAATCTTGAGAATCTCGACCTTAGTGTCGTCAATGTAGCAACTATAGCATTGCAGAATTTAAGGGTTGTTGGGCTCAACTGTCGATATGTGCATCTCTTATTCATGTGGATGTTGCGCCATTGGAGTTGGTGTTCTTGCATTTGAAACCTGTACAAAAACAGAACAAACCAAACAACAAACACGTAAATATCGTCGCCGCTGGGACACGACACGACTTTGTTATGGCCACGAGGTGGTGAACTACGGACGAGGTGCTCTTGCACTGCATAATCGATTTGTTGTTGTAGGAGCTTGTCGGAAAAACGGTGGACTAGTTGTAGGTGAGAGATTCCCTGTTGACGGTATTGACGTCGCGCTGCTGGACCTTGGAGACTCTAACACAACTTCCGTTGTTTATACTCCAATATCGTATCTCACCATCACCATCACAAGAGCAGATAAGATCATCTTTATTTGGGTGAAAATCTAGTGACATAACAGATGCGGAATGCCCCGTAAATGTGCGAAGTGAATACCCAGGATTGTCAACGTCCCAAACCCTGACAGTTTTGTCAAAGGAAGATGTTGCTAGACGCGGCATGGTTGGACTGAAACGGACGTCAGTTATCAAAGATGAATGTTCTTCAAGAGTAGCTTTTTGTTTTAGAGAATCAGTGTACCATATAACAGCCTTTTTGTCATGTCCACCGCTTGCAAGTAATTTTCCATCAGATGAGAAATGGCAACAGGCAACTTTGCTTGAGCTTGCACGTACAGAATTTACATTCGAAAATGTGAAGCCTTTGCTTACATCCATACAACGGCCAACATGATCTCTAGGGTCTGCATCATCTGGCGATAAGAAAGACTCTACATTTTCATCTAGGGATTCATCATCCACAAAGCGATCGACATCAACCAACTGGTTTGAAGGTGATGTAAGAGTCCCGGTGCCATCAGTACCGAACATCATTAGAGGCTTCGAAGAATTGCCATTATGAGGCAAAGCAGGCATTGACATAGCATCTCCAGGAGTATGAGTTGAGGGTGTTGAGGGTGCGATGGAGGCGGAATGATGACGCTTTATTGTTAAAGGTTAAGGATGGTGGGAAGAAAAAAGGGGAAGACAGTGTAAGGTGGCGGATGTGTCGATGGTGGTGACGGCGAAGAAACAGGAATACGAAAGGGAGATGGTGAATTTGCTATTGTGAACAACCTTAGGGTTTGGTAATTGGGGCTGACGGCTAGGGTTACCCTCCACCATTGGGGATCTTGTGAACAGTGTAGGGTACCTTATTTATCCCAAAAAAAAATCCAACCCTAATCCAAATTGCCACCATGTCCTCAATCAATTTCAATTTTCCCTTTTTTTTAATAATTTTTTCTGAATAATAAAACTAAATTAATAAACCTATTTCCTATTTATAATTTAACTCTAACTATTAATTATAATTTTAAATCTAAGCTAATTAATTAAAATCTAATCTAATTTAATTAAAAATAATAAAAAAACTCCAAATTCTAATCTAATTTAAAATTCTACCTCTATTTTAAATCTATTAAAATTCTAAGTTATAAACAAGTTCTACTTTAAATCTATCTAATTAAGATTTTTAATTTAAATCTTAATTTCTAATTCAAAATTAATTAAAATTAATATATAAAAAATATTATATTAACCTATCATAAAAAAATGAAATTATGAAACAAAAATAATAATAATAAATATATACAAAAAACAAATGCCACGTGGCATGCTCTTATTGGGCTAAAAAGTGAAAATGCCTGTTTTTGCTGAAAATTACGCTACGCTGTATAAGCGAGGTAAATTAAAAACAAAATCGGGCAAATAAAAATTTTGAAAAAAAAGGTAGGACAAATTTGGGGTATGACAGATGCCCCTATCTAATTGCCTTGAACCTGAGAGAATGAACAACTGCATGGCGTTCATTTTTAAGGTGGAAGTCAATTAGATACAAAAAGACCCCGAAATTTGTCCGACAAACAAGTAAAAATGCAAAGAGATGGGATATACCAGAACGGGATGACAGGATGTAAAATAGATGAACGAGATAACCTGATATTCTCTGGGTGGTCGAAACAGTCCCTTATCCAATAAGGTTCTTCGCGGTACCAGAGTGGTATAAATGATCCTCTTTGGGTGGTCGTAGCAGCCACTCATTCGTTAAGGTCCTTCGATGATACCAAAGCGGTATAAACGATCCTCCTTGGGTGGTCGAAGCGGCCCCTCATTCGTTAAGGTCCTTCGATGATACCAAAGCGGTATCTCGATCAAAACTTGAGATTCTTCGGGTGGTCGAAGCAGTACCTTATCCATTAAGGTTCTTCGATGATACCAAAGCAGTATCTCAAACAAAACTTGAGATTCCTCGGGTGGTCGAAGCAGTACCTTATTCATTAAAGCTCTTCGATGATACCAAAGCAGTATCTCGAGCAAAACTTGAGATTCTTCGGGTGGTCTAAGCAGTGCCTTATCCATTAAGGCTCTTCGATGATACCAAAGCAGTATCTCGAACAAAACTTGAGATTCTTCGGGTGGTCGAAGCAGTACCTTATCCATTAAGGCTCTTCGATGATACCAAAGCAGTATCTCGAACAAAACTTGAGATTCTTCGGGTGGTCGAAGCAGTACCTTATCCACTAAGGCTCTTCGATGATACCAAAGCAGTATCTCGAACAAAACTTGAGATTCTTCGGGTGGTCGAAGCAGTACCTTATCCATTAAGGCTCTTCAATGATACCAAAGCAGTATCTCGAACAAAACTTGAGATTCTTCGGGTGGTCGAAGCAGTACCTTATCCATTAAGGCTCTTCGATGATACCAAAGCAGTATCTCGAACAAAACTTGAGATTCTTCGGGTGGTCGAAGCAGTACCTTATCCATTAAGGCTCTTCGATGATACCAAAGCAGTATCTCGAACAAAACTTGAGATTCTTCGGGTGGTCGAAGCGGTACCTTATCCATTAAGGCTCTTCGATGATACCAAAGCAGTATCTCGAACACAACTTGAGATTCTTCGGGTGGTCGAAGCAGTACCTTATCCATTAAGGCTCTTCGATGATACCAAAGCAGTATCTCTGAAAACAACTTGAGATTCTTCGGGTGGTCGAAGCAGTACCTTATCCATTAAGGCTCTTCGATGATACCAAAACAATATCTCTGAAAACTTGAGATTCTTCGGGTGGTCGAAGCAGTACCTTATCCATTAAGGCTCTTCGATGATACCAAAGCAGTATCTCGAGTGATAACTTTGCTGAGGAATAGTTGAGCTAAAATTCCTATTAAAGGAACAACGTTGTCCAAACTCTGCAGGAGAGAAATCTTCAACAAACTCTCTAAGATGACCTCTGCTTGGGGAGCCACCGGAGCAATAGTTGCTGAGGATTATCATCATCAACTGCATAGTTGAAGAATGACTTGCTGGGGAGTAAAATTCCCTGAACTCGTGGGGTATTAACTCTTTTCAGAGTCATACTGCCAACTTCACCGGAGGACTGACCAAGATGCTCGCGAACTGATCTTGGATCCTGCTACATTGCTATGTAATGCAATGTTTTATGATGCCCAAACATGCAACTAAGATGTAACTGCTAGGGAGTGCACGATGTGAATGCAAATGATATGTTAATACTTGATATGATTATGATATAAGGTTGTATGTCGTGCTTATGATAATGCAGCGACCAGGTATGCTGGGGATAAATCCTGTCGGGGACGTCACCAGGGATTGGATTCGGTAGTTGCCAAATGGTTTGGACTTTGGTTATTGAGGATGCCAACGAGGGTGGACTTTTAGTGGTTGCCAATGAAGACTGGACTTTTAGGGTGAATTTAAGGTGCCAATTGGAGTGGCTTTTTGTGGTTGCCAATAAAAGATTGGACTTTATGTGGGGTGTGCCAAGCGAGATTGGACTTTTGTTGATAAAAGGATTTGACTTCCCGACACACAGTTTCTGGCAGTGCTACAATCAGAAGACAGATGTGGATACTCTTGGTGTCCCAAGTTGGATCCTTTGCAGAAGTGGTATACTTGTTCTGGTAAGAACCTAGCTTCTAGCTGATATGTCATGATGACTTACAAACTTTGAACGTAGCGACTTATCCAAAGCATGTTGACTGCGCGAGCGTAGCGACTTAACCAATGCGTTTGGATTGCGCGAGCGTAGCGAATTAACCAATGCGTTTGGATTGCGCGAGCGTAGCGACTTAACCAATGCGTATTAGTCATGCTTTTGCTCTGCCCCAAGGCCTTTGACGCTTGTTGACCTCAACCATCAGCTAGTTTGCCCCAAGTTCAACCAGTTTGCCCCAGTCTGTCGGGTGTTTGAAGGACTTTCTTCTGGGATGAGAACTTTGGCGATGATTATACCAGGATATGGCTTGAACCTATTTGCCCCAGTGTCTGGGTCTTGCAGTGGTCCACCCTGGTTTAAACCTCAGAAGGACTTGCCCCAGATTCGTAGGGTTAGGAGAAATTCTTAATTCAGGTCAACACCAATGAGTGATCAAGTTCCTCTTTGATTGCACTTTGTTGGAATTTCCATTATGCCAATTACTAATTTGCAATTAAAATCGTTCATTCAAAAATGGTAATTTTAATGCGACATTCATGCAAGTTATGAAAATATCATTTATTGGGAATGATGTGAAAATGTGTGACGATTGGACCGTTAATCCAAACGCAATGCTGATTTAATTGGTGTGAAAGATATAGCAAGAATATGACACCAATACATAAGATTAGAAAATATGTAGGAGTCAGTTTATGCAACCTTGCTGTAGTTATTGCTTTCAGAATAAAACTCCGCCTCAATTAGGTCTTTTGAGGGTTGTATCGTGGTCTGGTTCACGGTTATAGAAACAAAGGACATAAGGCTCAAAATTTGATTTTAACCCACCCCTTCTTCGTGGTGATCTCCATACCTACGTTCAGTTAATTTTGCACCTGCGTGACGGTGTAAACTTGATGGTTCAAAGTTTGCCTGAAATGGCAGCCACCTTATTTTGATGGATGTTGATCGGTGGATTTCACTTGTGTTTTCAAACGCTATTTGTTGTTAATTTCGCAATGTTTTTATCTGTTTTCGAAGCTTTAGTTGTTATTATCTGAATAACTCGTAGTTGTGTGTCTTCAAGTCTTATTTTTAAGTTTATATTACTTTTGCCGCTGGTGCGTTTGATTCGGTTTCTTTTAGTGTGTTTTTGGCAGGAAAGAATAGCACGACAGTCGCACCGCTTTCGGAGGCAAAGAAAAGTCGGAAAAGGGAAGTCAGAGCTACAACACGGGTACCCGTGTTGCACAACACGGCCCGTGTCATGGAGGACACGGTTGGCAGACACGGGTAGACCAAAGTAGAAGAAAAGGAGACTCAGACGTACAACACGGGTGCTTGTGTCATGCAACACGGCCCGTGTTGCAGCCCTTGGAGATGAAACACGCCCTGAAGAAGTCAGCAGCCTGACACGGCCACCCGTGTTGCACAACACGGCCCGTGTCAGGGCCACTGAGAGTGAAATATTTGTATTTTCTGATTTTTTGCTGTCAGACCTATTTCGAAGGGCATTTGAGACATTTCGCGATGTAATTTGAATTTAGATATAAGAGTCACTTTTTAGAAAGTAGGAGACACTTTTGAACGGATATTAGGATTGACAACTGAGAGGAGAGTTCGGCTGGAAAATAAAGGATCAATCAAAAGCGGAAGCAATTGATGATCCAAGGATTTCAACTCGCATTGTAATGATCTTCTCCTTTTCATTTCTAATTGCTTTTATGTTTACCAAGAACATGAGCAGCTAAACCCCAAGTTGTTAGGGGGTGGTCCTAAGTTGCGATGTAATGACTTTTATTTGATTATTCTATTAGAACTATGTTATTCACCTTATATCTTTTATTTTGCATTAATCTTAACGCGTATTCATATTGGAAAGTAGAATTCGAATTATGCTTAGGTTTTAATCTGGAAAGTCAACCTAACACTTTTGCAAAATAGTATCACGGTCGATATTGCTTAGGAATGAGGATATCCCGTATCACGTATTTTATGGTCGGAACTATTGCTTGATGTTTTTCATGGACACTGAGGAATTAGTGTACAGGAAACTCATCAAAGGGTTTTCATTAAGGAATTAAGAAAACTAAATTGGCCAACTGATGAATTAAGGTTAATAACTATTATAGCAGAATAATCATACATGGTCTTTACTCGCATCGTCTCCACTCCCCTAACACTGTTCTTAAATTGATTTATAAGTCTTTATTTACTTGTTATATTACTCTGCTACCAAACAAACCACTAGACCTTTTGTTCCTTTGAATCCTAACAATCCCGTTAATTACTACGCAGTCCTCGAGATCGATACTTGGGACTTTTCCCTTATTACTACAATTGGTAAAAATAGTACACTTGCTATTTTCCCGATCAAGTTTTTGGCGCCGTTGTCGGGGACTGCCAAATTAACATTGTTTTTAGAATCCAAAAGTAATTTTGTTGCTCTGCGACTAAAATTTTATTATTTACTGCATAACTTTTATCCGCTTGTATTATCTAACGCTTGTCTAATTGTGTATGCGAGGTCAGGCCTCAGCTAAATATTCTTTTGATACAGAACCAGAACGAGCGTTACACGAAAGACGGAGAATAGCTAAAGTTAAAAGACTGGAAGAAATAGAGGAAATTATATCTGTGCAGAGCGACTCCGAGGAGAGAGAGACAACACCTGAAACTGTTCAAATGGCTGGAAATCCACCTCAGCCTGAAAGACTGCTAGGAGACTATGGAGGGGCCAATGCTCAACCAAACCGGATGACCATTGTGAATCAACCGGTGAATGTGGCGCATTTTCAGCTACACCCTTCCACCATCCGTCAGTTGGAGAGCAAGCCGTTCGCCGGAAGAATCAATGAAGATGCAAATAAACATCTTCAGAGATTCCTTACGACCACCACCTCGCTGAAGATAGAAGGACATTCTGAAGAGGCCAAGAGATTAGTTATGTTCCCGTTCACACTCACTGATGATGCGGAAGAATGGTTTTACTCGCTTCCCGCTGGGAGTATCACAACATGGCAAGAGATGGAAACTGCGTTCCTAAATGAGTATTTCCCTGCCTCAGTGTTCATCCGAAAAAGATATGACATTGTCAACTTCAAGCAAAAAGAAGGAGAATCTTTAGGGGATGCATACAAGTGGTTTAAGAGGTGTCTTACAGCATGTCCTACTCATAACATGGACACCACTGAGCAGATGCAAAACTTTGTGAATGGATTACGACTCAAAACGAAACAGCTCATAGATACTGCTGCCGGTGGCTCAACCAACTTCTCAACGGCCACAGGTATCAAAAGGATCATAGAAGCAATTGCCGCTAACGAGCACCTTGAGTTGTATGATCGTACGGTTAACCAACCGGAAGGTAAGATTGATCTGAAGCTGGCAGACCAGGTTGTTAAAATGGAGGATCAGATCACCGCTAAGGTAGAGAGAAGGTTAAAGAAAATGAATGTTGAAACTCAGGCAGTGGCACAGGTTGAGCCAGTTCAAGCAGCACCTTGTGAAATATGCGGTGGACCACACTTTACAATGCATTGTGTAGCAACTCAAGAGCAAGTGGAACAGATTAATATGTTGAGGTAGAACAATCCCTACGCCAACACATATAATCCTGGTTGGAAAAATCACCCAAATTTTTCATGGAAAGATCAATAAGGAAATGTACAAAAACCTGTTCAAGGCCAACAACCGTATCAACCTCAGCAACAACAGTACCAGCAAACACCGTACCAGCCTCAATATCAACAACAAGCGCCTCGAAAAGCTGATTGGGAAGTAGCCATTGAGAAAATGGCCGCCCAAAGTTCTCAATTTCAAGAAGAGACAAGGAGTAACTTCAAGAATGCTGGAGCATCCATAAAGAATCTTGAAGTACAAATGAGTCAAATTTCTCAACAGCTAGCGAGTTCACAAGCGCCGGGTACACTTCCAAGTGCCACAGTACCAAATCCGAAGGATCACCACCAAATTAAGGCGGTAGTAACAAGAAGTGGAAAATCTAAGGAAGTAGAAGAAGAGGAAGTGGAACTAAATGATCAGATGATTGAAGTTGAGCTGGAAATTAAAGAAAATGAAATAGTTGAGGAAGAAGTGGTGACACCGGTACCGGTAACTAAAGAGAAAGTGGTAGAACCAAAACCGGTGATCAAGCTGCCATACCCCTCAAGAAATAAAAAGAAAGGACAGCAAGAGAAGAATTTCGAGAAGTTCCTGGAGCTGTTTAAAAAGTTGGAGCTGAACGTTCCGTTGTTGGAGGCACTAGAACAAATGCCCACCTATGCAAAATTCATGAAGGACATCATTGCCAAGAAGCGGACTAGTGAGTCCGAACCTGTTATTCTAACAGAAACTTGTAGTGCTATTTTGCAGGGTCTGAAGATTCCGGTCAAGAAGAAAGACAGTGGAGTTGTAACTATCCCATGCACTATTGGTGATAGGTCATTCAACAGAGCTTTAATTGATTTGGGAGCAAGTATTATCCTCATGCCCTTGTCCATCTACAAAAAGTTGGATATCGGTGCGGTTCAAGACACTCGGATGACTCTCCAGTTCGCTGATCATTCAGTTAAGCGGCCGTATGGAGTGGTTCAAGATGTTCTAGTTATGGTAGATAAATTTGTGTTTCCGGTTGATTTTGTGATCCTAGAGATGCCGGAAGATGAAGAAATGCCGTTAACTTTGAGCCGACCATTCTTGGAAACCAGGAGAGTCATGATAGATATGGAAGGCGGCACCCTGACCTTGAAGGTATATGACGAGGAGTTAAAAATTGATGTTAGCAACACCATGAAGCATAAACAGGATCGTGGCACCAGTAGCAACATACAAGTGCTAGAACAAGTCGTAGAGAGCGAACATTTGGAGAGTGTGACCCAACTGCCCCTGGAAAGAGTGTTAAGCATGTCAATCTTTAAGGAAGATAAAGAAGTGGATGAGAATGACAGGGAGGTAGTTGAAATGTTGGAAACTCGACCATTCTAAAGGGGATCCCGACCACACCGATGGGAGGACTTACGGCAACCTATAGCGCTGGAAGGTAATGACGAAAACCCTAAAGGTTAGGAATTGAAACAACTGCCGGAAAATCTCAAATATGTTTTTATAGACACCGAGGAAAAGTGTCCCGCAATTATCAGCTCTAGTTTGAAAAGTGTCCAAGAGAAACAACTGATTGGGGTTCTTAAAAAATTTAAGAGTGTTATTGGTTGGAAAATCGAAGACCTAAAGGGTATAAGTCCTACAGTTTGCATGCACAAAATCCTTATGGAGAAGGACCACAAACCGGTTGTGCAGCCCCAGAGAAGACTGAACCCCGTTATGAAGGAAGTCGTAAGAAAGGAAGTGGTGAAATTATTGGATGCTAGACTTATCTATCCTATATCGGACAGTTCATGGGTGAGCCCTGTTCACGTGGTGCCCAAGAAAGGAGGTACAACTGTGGTGACTAATGACAAGAATGAGTTGATTCCTACACGTACAGTCACTGGTTGGAGGGTATGCATTGATTATAGGAGACTTAATTTTGCCACCAGAAAAGATCACTTTCCGTTGCCCTTTATTGATCAGATGCTAGAAAGATTGGCTGGTCACGATTACTATTGCTTTCTAGATGGATACTCCGGATACAACCAAATCGCGGTTGCGCCAGAGGATCAAGAGAAGACAGCTTTCACATGCCCGTACAGAGTTTTTGCTTATAGGAGGATGCCATTCGGGTTATGTAATGCCCCAACCACATTTCAAAGATGCATGACTTCTATTTTTACGGATATGCTTGAGAAACATATGGAAGTCTTCATGGATGATTTTTCGGTTTTTGGGTCATCATTTGATAATTGTTTAACTAACCTGTCACTTGTTTTGCAGAGATGTCAGGAAAGTAACTTGATCCTAAATTGGGAAAAATGTCATTTCATGGTAAGAGAGGGCATTGTCCTTGGTCACAAAATCTCACACAACGAGATCGAAGTCGATCAAGCAAAAGTGGAAGTAATATCCAAGTTACCACCACCCGTGAACGAGAAAGGTATCCGAAGCTTCTTGGGTCACGCAGGGTTCTACCGCAGGTTCATAAGAGACTTCTCCAAGATAGCTAAACCGTTGACGTCCTTGTTAGTCAAGGACACGGCGTTTGTGTTCAATAAGGAATGTGCTGACGCCTTCGAAAACCTGAAAAATAAGTTAGTGTCAGCACCAATTGTGATAGCCCCGGATTGGTCGCTGCCGTTTGAGATCATGTGTGACGTCAGTGACATCGCAATAGGGGCTGTATTGGGGCAGCGGAAAGAGAATCTTTTGCATGTTATTTACTATGTGAGTCACGTTTTGAACCCGGCACAGATGAATTACGCAACTACCGAGAAGGAGTTGCTAGCGGTGGTGTATGCCTTTGACAAATTTAGGCAATATCTGTTGGGTTCTAAAGTGATTGTCTATACTGACCATGCTGCGTTAAAATATCTTTTTGCTAAACAGGAGTCGAAGCCCAGGCTGATGAGATGGATCCTTCTTTTCAAGAATTCGATGTGGAGATTCGGGATAAGAGAGGATGTGAAAATACTGTAGCTGATCACCTCTCGCGAATGTCACCGATTGAAGAAAACGAGGAAAAGCGCCCGATAAAGGATGAGTTTGATGATGAACACATCCTAGTTATTCATGGTGTTCCTTGGTTTGCGGATTACGCCAACTATTTAGTCGGGGGTCTCATACCCGACGATTTTGATTCTAACAAACGGAAAAAGTTTGTTCATGACTGCAGGTTTTACTTATGGGATGACCCGTTTCTTTACAAGAAAGGGGTGGATGGACTGATCAGACGATGTGTTCCGGAAAACGAGCAAAGGAAGGTGCTCGAAGCATGTCATAATTCAGATTATGGAGGGCATTTCAGTGGTGACCGCACCGCAGCCAAAGTCCTCCAATCGGGGTTGTATTGGCCGTCTTTGTTCAAGGATGCCCAGAACGTAGTTAAGGAATGCGACAGATGTCAACGGAATGGAAATATCTCGAAAAGAAACCAGATGCCGCAAAATTCCATGTTAGAAGTAGAGTTGTTTGATGTTTGGGGGATTGACTTTATGGGACCATTCCCACCATCATTTGGAAAACACTATATACTAGTAGCAGTTGACTATGTTTCGAAATGGGTAGAAGCAGTGGCACTACCAACAAATGATGCTAAAGTAGTGGTCAGGTTTCTGAAGGAGAACATATTTTCGCGGTTTGGAGTACCAAGGGCCCTTATAAGTGATGAAGGAACTCACTTCCTAAATCATCTCATGGAAAAGTTACTCCTTAAGTATAATGTGAAGCACAAAATATCTACTCCGTACCATCCTCAAACCAACGGGCAAGCCGAGGTGTCAAATCGACAACTCAAACAGATATTAGAGAAAACAGTGCGTGCATCCCGTAAGGACTGGGCAGTAAAGCTGGACGATGCTCTCTGGGCGTATCGTACTGCATACAAAACACCCATTGGTATGTCCCCTTACCAACTGGTCTATGGTAAAGCTTTCCATCTGCCTCTAGAGTTAGAACACAAGGCATTATGGGCATCAAAAGTCCTTAACCTAGACCTCACCAGAGCAGGAGAGTCTAGAACCCTCCAACTCCATGAGCTAGAGGAATTCAGGAACTGGGCATATGAGAATGCAAAAATTTACAAAGATCAAGCAAAGAAATGGCATAATCGACGTATTCAGAAGAAAGAATTTCGGGAAGGACAATTAGTACTGTTGTACAACTCCCGACTGAAACTCTTTCCGGGAAAGCTTAAATCAAAATGGTCGGGACCATTTGTAGTACATAAGGCGTTTCCGCATGGAGCAGTCGAGCTGAAAAATCCAGCAAATGGAGACATTTTAAAAGTAAATGGTCAGCGTCTGAAACCTTACTACGAGGGACAGCAGAAAGATCGAAACGATGTCGTTCATCTCACATGATACGATGACGGACCGTCGAGCCAGGCGACGTAAAACGAAGCGCTTTGTGGGAGGCAACCCACGTATTTTACATTCACGCTTTCATTTTGTTTTTGTTTTAACAGGTTTTGATTAACTCGCAGTTCATCGGTGAAAGAAGAATGTCGGAGACCAGAGAAGAGGAAAAAGTTGAAAAACAGCACCCTGACACGGGTGGCTGTGTTACACAACACGGGTCGTGTCAGGCCTAGCATATCAGGGATGAAAAACTTGGGAAAAATGTGGAGTCAGGGGAGCAACACAGGTGCCCGTGTTGTGCAACACGGCCCGTGTTGTGCAACACGGCCCGTGTTGCAGGTGCGCGGCTTTGAAAAAAAAAATACTACAGGAGGAGCAACACGGGTGCCCGTGTTGTGCAACACGGCCCGTGTTGCAGGCGCGCTCTGATTTTTAAATTTTTTTACCCCGTGGGGCCCACCACTTTAACCCCCACTTATCATTAGCAACCACACATTTCATATCATTTTTTCATCTTCCTCCTTCTTCTCCCTCATAAAACCCTTAACCTCCATAACCTTCTCTCCACAAAAGCTTCATTATCTACCACACCCACTCATCGGAAACACTTCCGTCCTTCACAAAAAACGTTCTACTCATCATTGTGCTTATTTCTACGGTCGCGTTTTTCACTAACAGTGATTTCGAAATTTTTCGAACCATCTGTGTTGTTTGTGTTTTGCAGGTTTAAGAATGCCTCCTCGTAGAGACACAGGAAAAGCAGTGGCGGAAACTTCGCGCCCCAGAAAGAGAGCATACCGTATGGCGAATCCTCACGGCATACTCTTTGAAGACCCGGATCATCAGAAGAAGTACTCTAACATCACAAGCGTAAGCTCGCTCCCACAAGGTATATCTGTAACACTACGCTTGATAATCTAGGGCTGAGAGTAGAAGTCCATAGGATGTTTCACACTCTGGGTATGCTAGAATTTATGCAATTGGAAGCGCCGACTTATGAGCGCATAACTGTTGAATTCTTGAGTACTTTAGAATTTCAGTTGAAGCACAGGTGGACAGGTGTGGAGGAGGAATATTATGGTACACTGAGGTTTCGGTTATTTGATACGGACCATAGTCTGACCATAGCCGAATTGGGAGATATTCTGAAGCTCCCCAATTTTGGACCCGGAGCCCCTCCGGGAAATTTTAGTGCAGGGGACTTCTGGAAGGCTATTACAGGCAGAACTGATTATGTCGTGAAGGCGGCAAAAGCCTCGTGTATCCATAACCCTTGTTTCAGGTACGCTCAAAAGGGATTGGCATATACACTGTTCGGCAGGGGTGACAGCACAGGAGTGGCGACTCAGAGGGAGTTGTACTTCATGTACGACATGGCAAATCAAGAACTCATTAATGTAGCTGCCTTTGCAGCTGATCACCTGAAGAGGGTTGCGAATGCACCTTCCGGTGAAATAAGTGTAGGCGGTATGATTACTCAAATCGCAAATCACTTTGGCCACGGTGCTATCTTGAGAGAGGAACCCACTGTTGCAGGTAAGACAAAAATAGATCTTGCCACACTGACTGCCCAAGGTATGATTCGAGTCTTTGATAATTACTACTCCTTGGTAAGCCGAAACAATCATCTCCTTGCTTTACCTGCCCCTGACTTTATTAGTATTCAAAATGTGAATAACTGGCTATATGAGAGCACAATGCAGGATGCAGAAGACCAATTTTATGATGGTACAGGTACATAATTCTTTGAGGATGAAGGAGATCAGGTTGAAGAAGCGCCTATACCGCCTACTCGAGTCTCACCCCATCAGGAATCCGGCTCAGGCTCTTGGAGCTTATCTAAAAAAGAATGGGATTGGATGGAGAATGAGATGTGTCATCTCCGAAGTGAGCAGACGAGGCAAGGCAAGGAGCAGACAAGACAAGGGAACGAACAAATCCGACAAGGCAGGTTGATCGGTGAGATGCACGAATGGATGCGGCAGATGATGCTGCGCGACCAACCTCCGCAACCATGAACTCTGTGAGTCCTCTGCTACTAGTGTTCCAACAGTGAAGACACTGTTGAATTCTAGTGTGGGGGTATTTTATTTGTGTTTTTATGTTATTTGTTTATGTTATTTGTGTGTTTTCAATTCTGTTTTAGTTATTTGGTTTTTTAATTTCCAGTGTTAGTTTGAGAACATGATAGCAAGTCCACAGTAATTAATAACATTGTTGGTTGGGGAACTGTTTAGTGAAGAGGTAAGTGAGGTGATGAGAAAGTATTTAGAATACTCAGAAAAGAACTGTGAGGATGAAATCGGAACAATCTTGAGAGATAGGTAAAAGGCAAACACCCTGGGTTTCCCGAATAGGAACGAGTTCGACGTGTAGATTTGTACCATAGTGCTTTGATCTGAGAAGTACCCCTGAGTAGTTTATTTTGACAATCAGGTTTCATCAATAAGAATCGTGTGTGCAAGGGTAATGAAAATATTGAGCTAAGGCACAGAGAGAAAAAAAAACAACAAACAAACAAAAATGGGCAATTAGGCGACTAATCCTTCTAAGTTGGGTAACCCTCACCCGGTTATTCAGCCCAACGGCGGTCGAACCTGAAAGCCATTCAAAAAGAATAACAGTGCCAGAAAAAGAAAAAATGTCGTTGAGAAATCTTGTGCACACGAGGAAAATCATAAAAGCCGTATAGTGATTGTCCGAATGAAAGGGAGGAAAATCGAAAAAGAAGACTTAAGTACAAAGAATAGTCGGAGAGGTTACCCATAGGGAGACTGAGGTCTGTGGTTTACCGCAGTCTAGTGTTTGCATGTTACCTGTTTTGAGGGAAAAGCCGAGATTAATCCTAGGGGACTTGGAATGAGAAGTTCAAGTATGAGTATCATCACCGTAACTCACAATTCTATGGACGTTCCGTTATGAAAAAGATATTAAGTTCGGTTTGGCGAGCTTTTTGTTTGAGGACAAGCAAAAGTTCAAGTTCGGGGGAGTTTGATCGGTGGATTTCACTTGTGTTTTCAAATGCTATTTGTTGTTAATTTCGCAATGTTTTTATCTGTTTTCGAAGCTTTAGTTGTTATTATCTGAATTACCCGTAGTTGTGTGTCTTCAAGTCTTATTTTTAAGTTTATATTACTTTTGCCGCTGGTGCGTTTGATTCGGTTTCTTTTAGTGTGTTTTTGGCAGGAAAGAATAGCACGACAGTCGCACCGCTTTCGGAGGCAAAGAAAAGTCGGAAAAGGGAAGTCAGAGCTACAACACGGGTACCCGTGTTGCACAACACGGCCCATGTCATGGAGGACACGGTTGGAAGACACGGGTAGACCAAAGCAGAAGAAAAGGAGACTCAGACGTACAACACGGGTGCCCGTGTCATGCAACACGGCCCGTGTTGCAGCCCTTGGAGATGAAACACGCCCTGAAAAAGTCAGCAGCCTGACACGGCCACCCGTGTTGCACAACACGGCCCGTGTCAGGGCCATTGAGAGTGAAATTTTTGTATTTTCTGATTTTTTGCTGTCAGACCTATTTCGAAGGGCATTTGAGACATTTCGCGATGTAATTTGAATTTAGATATAAGAGTCACTTTTTAGAAAGTAGGAGACACTTTTGAACGAATATTAGGATTGACAACTGAGAGGAGAGTTCGGCTGGAAAACAAAGGATCGATCAAAAGCGGAAGCAATTGATGATCCAAGGATTTCAACTCGCATTGTAATGATCTTCTCCTTTTCATTTCTAATTGCTTTTATGTTTACCAAGAACATGAGCAGCTAAACCCCAAGTTGTTAGGGGGTGGTCCTAAGTTGCGATGTAATGACTTTTATTTGATTATTCTATTAGAACTATGTTATTCACCTTATATCTTTTATTTTGCATTAATCTTAACGCGTATTCATATTGGAAAGTAGAATTCGAATTATGCTTAGGTTTTAATCTGGAAAGTCAACCTAACACTTTTGCAAAATAGTATCACGGTCGATATTGCTTAGGAATGAGGATATCCCGTATCACGTATTTTATGGTCAGAACTATTGCTTGATGTTTTTCATGGACACTGAGGAATTAGTGTACAGGAAACTCATCAAAGGGTTTTCATTAAGGAATTGAGAAAACTAAATTGGCCAACTGATGAATTAAGGTTAATAACTATTATAGCAGAATAATCATACATGGTCTTTACTCGCATCGTCTCCACTCCCCTAACACTGTTCTTAAATTGATTTATAAGTCTTTATTTACTTGTTATATTACTCTGCTACCAAACAAACCACTAGACCTTTTGTTCCTTTGAATCCTAACAATCCCGTTAATTACTATGCAGTCCTCGAGATCGATACTTGGGACTTTTCCCTTATTACTACAATTGGTAAAAATAGTACACTTGCTATTTTCCCGATCAGATGTCAGTAACCCCTTGATTTGGGTGGCCACCGAATCTTATTTTGTTTTTGTAGAGGGTTTGAGGACCTCTTTTTGGTTTTGTTTTTGATCCCTAACTTTTGCATGGACTGATCTTGTTTTTCGAGTCCATCGGGATTGCCTTGATTTTTGCCTAAGTCTCCTTTTGAGGTGTTCAACTTAGCATGCTTTTGAATTTTTTTTGAAGGATTATGACTTCCATGTCATTGGTCATTGATGAACCGTCATGACTTTTGGATTTTGCCTCGTGATTCGAGTGCGTAATCAGGTTAACTGAACACTACCCTGCCCCAGGTTAAGCGTAAGGGTTTAGCAATCCGAAGGAAACTCCTACTTCTAGGCTCGAAGTGGTTGACTAGGGACTAACTCCTTATCTCTCCGGTGTTTGGGGATTTGAAACAATGCCTGTACATCATCAGCAGCATTTTATCCAAAAGCATACCATCAACAATTATGAGTATTTTGTTTTTGTCATCCTCCCTCAAATCTTTGCTAAACAGCAGTGCGACGAAGGAAGTGGAGTAAATTTCTTTATGATTTTGGCAATAAGTGAGAAAATGTGAGTGGATACGAATGGATTTGATCAAAAGCATGCATAATCATCACATTAACAATACCTTTAATAAGAAACAATGTCTAAAAGCAATTAGCACTTAACATAAAGGAAACTACAAATGCATAAAAACTGCCAGTATTGAGGAACTGGGCTCTTCTTTCTTGCTTCACAGTTGGGCTAACTTCTGGCAGCTGTTTCATCTTGCCTTCTGCGTTGTTCTCGTCTTTTCTTAGCTCAACTTGATTCTGCCTCAAGTGTTCCATGGTCTTCCAGCACTAAGTCAAGTTCAGTACTTGTGTCGGGAAATCAACCGCGGATTATGGATAAAGGGTGGATAGACTCTTTTCGGTTTTGGAATATGTTATACGATGCAAATGAAACACAGATGCAGTGATATGCGAATGCAATGCAGGTGCAAACAGGATCCAGGATAACATAAGCAACTCAAAGCAACCTAACCGGTAGGCTATACCAGGAAAGTTCTAGATTCTTTAACCATAGACCCACTCACGGGATAGCTTCTATGTTGACGGATAAGGTTCCCAGGATCACGGACACCGATCGCATCAACATCACGCAACATGCTAGCTGTATTATAACGAGAGTACGATAGGGTCTCTCCTGAGCGGAGTCCTCATGCTAGGCACACGAGGAGCGGGTCCTCAGAGACTAACATTACACGACCACCAATGCAGAAACTGGTTCTAAGAGTGGTTCCCAGAGTCCCGGGCCCTTCATGAATAAAATCGTGCAACAGGCTAGCTGCGTTACGATAGGATCTACGAAACGGCCTATTCTGGAGGAGCTTTCATGCTAGGCACACAAGGAGCGAGTCCTTGGGGACTAACACTAATTACTACCAATTCTAAACTATGTTTTCTCTCTTCTTTTTCCAAAGCTCGGGTGTAGAGCTTTACTTGCAATGCTATCCCCGAATCCAGCAGGCAGATATAATAAACAACATACGATAGAAAGAGAAAACAAGAAATAAACAATAGGAGAAAATAAGCATAAAGAAAACAGTTAAGCAAAAGGTTAGTACTTTCGAATCGAGTCAAGTTAGGCTTGACTCTCTTTTGCATAAGGCAATGCATATCCCTAGCAGAGTCACCATCTGTCGTACCTCGAAAAATACGATCCTCGCGATGGACGCGGAAAATACTGTTCGAAACAGAGTCGCCACCGAACTTTATTTATTCCAAAGCAGGAATAGGAAAATATCGATAAAACCTTTAAGGAGATAAGAACATGGTCATCGCAACCAATATTCTAGGTTCGGGAGTCGGTTACGCAGAGGGAAGGTATTAGCACCCTCTACGTCCGTTGTACTCAACGGGAACCTCTTGATTCGATTCGAGAGTAAAGTTAGCTATGCTTGTTTGTTTTCTTCTAAGGTTTTTCCTAAAGGGGGGAATGGGTGGTTTTAAGATAGGGTGCTCGCCAAGGATTGGGGCCCTTGTGCCTACGTATCTTCACTTGTAAGAAGTGGAAAATCAGAGCATTCGTAGTTCGTGGGACTACGGGAAAAGAGGGGATTGTGCTCGCCAAGATCATCGCAATCTTGTGCCTACGTATCTTACATTCGAAAGAGAATGAAGAATCAGAGCAGCCGTAGTTCGGCTAACTACGGGTAAAAGGTTTGTGAACGAACGAGTGTTTATGTCGCATTCTAACTGCTAAATGTTGGCTTGTCTGCTCGCTAGGGGAGGCTGAAGCACTAGTTTGTTATGCGCGGAAGAAGGGACTAAACAATGTTCTTGGTAAAAGGTGTATTGAATTGAACGAGAGTTTAAGTCGCATTCTAACTGCTAAACGTTGGCTTGTCTGCTCTCTAGGGGAGGCTGAAGCACGAGTTCATATGCGCGGAAGAAAGGAATAAACAATGTTCTTTGGTAAAAGGTATGGGAACCTAAAGGTGGGAAAGAAAGAAAAGTGCTCGCTAGGATCATCGCAATCCTATGCCTACGTATTCTCAACGGATACGAGAGATCAGAGCAGCCGTAGTTCGGCTGACTACGGTAAAATGTCTCGATTGCACTGGGGCGAGAAAAAAGGTTTTGAATAACAGGTTGGTCTCAATTGCACTAGGGCAAGAGAAAGGGGAAGTTAGTTGTTAGTGTGCTCGTCAAGGATAGAGATCCTCGTGCCTACGTATCCTTATTAGGGAATGAAGAATCAGAGCAGCCGTAGTTCGGCTAACTACGGTAAACGGTTTGGGTTTGGAATGGACAAGAGTTTAGGTCGCATTCTAACTGCTAAACGTTGGCTTGTCTGCTTGCTAGGGGGAGGCTGAAGCACGAGTTTGTTATGCGCGGAAGAAGGGACTAAACAATGTTCTTCGGGAAGAGTGTATGAGTTGAACGAGAGTTTAGTTCGCATTCTAACTGCTAAACATTGGCTTGACTGCTCACTAGGGGAGGCTGAAGCACGAGTTTGTTATGCGCGGAAGAATTGACTAAACAATGTTCTTTGAGAAAGTATTTAGGTTGGAGATCGCACGAGGGCGAGGAATTAGGTTTATCGCGTTGGATGTTTTGGTTAGAGGATATATTTGAATAGGTTTGTGATTTCGATCGCACGGGGACGAGAGAGAGGAGTTTGGTTAGGTAATTTGATGGAGAATAACGACTATTCGATAAACGAGACGTCAGCCTCGTAATCAGTTAATCGGGATGTTATTGGAATGCTAGATTCCAACGACACCTTTTTCATTCGACTAACTTCGAAATTAGTGTTTAAGGAAGTTTCAATCGCACGAGGGCGAGAAAAGAGTTGGGTTGAATATTTTAAGGGAGAATGACGACTACTCGATAAACGAGACGCCAGTCTTGCAATCGATTAATCGGGATATCATTGGAATGCTAGATCCCAATGATACCTTTTTCACTCAATTAATTATGAAAGTGTATTTGAATGGACAATGACGGTATTTGTCCAAATAGTTAGGGCACATGTTTTATAGACGAAAGGTCGAGTAATCCACAACCTAAAGCGTACGCTCCAAGAGTGGTCACTCAGGAATTCAAGGAGTGCGAGACTCCAAGAACTCAGTTCTTTCGTAAATTAATTAAGAAAGTAGTTTGGATTTGACGTACAGTTTAGAAGTGTACTAGGGTTTATACTTGATCACACGAAGATGAGGAACGAGATTGGATGGGTTGAAAATTTAGGAGAGAATGACGACTACTCGATAAGCAAGACGTCAGCCTCGTAACCAATTAGTCGGGGTATCGTTGGAATACTAGATCCCAACGACATCTTTTTCATTCCATTAATTATAAAATAGTGTTTGTTGGACAGTGAAAGTACTTGTCCAAGTAATTATGGAAATATTTTAGAAACGAAAGTTCGAACGACACACCATTCAAGGCGTACGCCTCAATAGTAGTCACTCTCAAATTCGAGGAATGCGCGACTCCAAGAACTCGATTATTTCGTGATTTAATTAAGAAAATAATTTGAAAATATCAGCGTACTCGGACTAGGCGCGCTAGGTATTCTAGAAAATAAGATCGGAAGGGTCACAACTCGAGGTGTGCACCTCGAGAACAGTCGCTTAAAAAATTCAAGGAAGGCGAGATCCAAGAATTTAATTGTTTGGAAATTTGTTTGAAAAAACTAGTCTAATTTAATTAAGAAAACTAATTTTAATTTTCATATATAAGAATAAATTAATCAATTGTTTATAAAAAGATTTTGAGAAAAGCTAGTCATATTTAATTGTTTTGAAAAAAAGTTTAATATCTTAAAAAAAAAAAGCTTTAAATAAAGTATAATTTTCGAAAAGTCTAATATTTAAAATATTAATTTGGTAATGATTTTGAAATATATTTTAAAAGAATAATTTGAATTGATTTATAAGAATGTCTAAGAGTAATTAAAAACTATCTTTTAGAAATTCAATTAAATTAAACAAAAAAATTTTGAAAATCGGAAGGCGGAACAACCACAACTCAAGGGCGTGCGCCTCGAGAGCGGTTGTTCAAAGACTCAAGGGATGCTAGACCCCAAAAGCCCACTACTTTCGTAATTAATTAAGAAAATAGTTTTTTTTTAAAAATGATTTTTATCAAAATGAACTGAGGCTTCAATTTAATTTAGAAAATATTTTGAAGATTAATCATTATGGTTAGATTAAATGTGTAAGCCAAATTGCATGAAGACTATTAGAAATTAAACTAATTAAATTGGGGGTAGTGAAAAAAATATAATTTGATGAATTGGTCAACATAACCAAATTAGTTAAACTTAGTTACCAAAATTATATAGATTAAACCACAATTAATCAATCAATTTTTAATCTAGAAAGTTTGACCAAAAAAAAAGCTATGATAGTAATTTTCAAGAAAAGAAAAATATAACTCATCCTCTTCTCATATGGACCGAATACGAAGACGTCGTTCCATAATTGCGGAGTTGGTTTTAAAACTATTGATGCAGGTTCCTTTATCTACACCTTCAATGACATAACCAGCCCAATATTGCCAAGCTGGTTGAACCTGCGTACTTCGCGGTGTTATGAATGTGCACCAAAATCAAATGCAACCTGCAGCAATTAACTAATAGGCGCAAACATCAATTTGTCACTGAAATTACAAACCCACTCCTTAAACAGCAACATACATTGTTTTTCAGACTCAATACAACAACATCAGACAACAATATCTTGAAATTGACAGAAAATTAATCAATATTGACATAACAAGAAACCAACCAGATTGCATAACACAATAAGCGTAGTGGTGACATAAAACGGTTTACGAATTACCGTTGTATTTAACAACGCCGTTGCGGATAATGTGTAATCTTGCAGTAGCAACTGTATAATACTTGTAGTGAGTCATCAGTCTTAAGAGCTATCTGCGATGCAGCTAAGATGGACGGTCGATGTTCAGTTGTATTTCGTATCGAAGGTTGTTGGATTCCAATCAACACCGAGTCGCTGTTGAGATGCTACAAAAAGATCAATTTCGAATCATAGCTATGATGAATCGAAACCCGCACATACCCATAGAATCTGATGTGAGTTACTGCTACCGTTAAATGGAACCAAGGGGTATTGGAAAGGTGGTTCAAGCACTGTCTTATCAAATATCAGTGAAATAACTCCCTTCAATATATCAACTGATGTAATGCCATATTCGATCAACTGACCCTTCAAATGATAATGGTTGCTGCCGCTCTATTTATTTGCTGTACAAGACGCTGCCGTGAGGAACGTCGAACTCTGCAAGTTGCGAAACAATACCTTTGCTGTTAGATCTGATTCAGTGGTTTCAAATACTTGCTGAGTGGCAGAGTCATTATGCAGCACCATCTCTCCTCCTTTGTTTTTCACTTTAAGTTGTTGTTGCAAAATCGAACCGAAAACAAATATACAACAACAACAGTAACTGAAACTATCAAAAACCGGTATCTAATATAATTCTCGATTGTTTGAAAATGAATGGGACGACCAATTAAACCAGAACCGAAATGACATTATACACATAATGTAATCAATATTAAGAACAAAAGACAATCACAACAAAAAAATGACAGCAAATAGATTTATTTGAAAAGGACTCGACATCGTTACCGACAAGTGCATCCCCACTGCTCGCGGGTGAATACCGTGTTTGCAACACGCCGTTACCGAAACTAAAGCATCAGTTTTATCCACTTCTTCAACGAACTTTCTCTCCAAAACACCATTGCCATGTTGAGACATCTTGATGTCACTAAATAGCGGGAGCTGCTGCAGCATTCATTGCTTGGAGAAGTGAGTTGTGGAGTCGCCAAGAGCACCACAGCGGAATTGAATCTTGAGAATCTCGACCCTAGTGTAGTCAATGTAGCAACTATAGCATTGCAGAATTTAAGGGTTGCTGGGCTCAACTATCGATATGTGCATCTCTTATTCATGTGGATGTTGCGCCATTGGAGTTGGTGTTCTTGCATTTGAAACCTGTACAGAAACAGAACAAACCAAACAACAAACACGTAAATATCGTCGTCGCTGGGACACGACACGACTTTGTTATGGCCACGAGGTGGTGAACTGCGGACGAGGTGCTCTTGCACTGCATAATCGATTTGTTGTCGCAGGAGCTTGTCAGAAAAATGGTGGACTAGTTGTAGGTGAGAGATTCCCTGTTGACGGTATTGACGTCGCGCTGCTGGACCTTGGAGACTCTAACACAACTTCCATTGTTTATACTCCAATATCGTATCTCACCATCACCATCACAAGAGCAGATAAGATCATCTTTATTTGGGTGAAAATCTAGTGACATAACAGATGCGGAATGCCCCGTAAATGTGCGAAGTGAATACCCAGGATTGTCAACGTCCCAAACCCTGACAGTTTTGTCAAAGGAAGATGTTGCTAGACGCGGCATGGTTGGACTGAAACGGACGTCAGTTATCAAAGATGAATGTTCTTCAAGAGTAGCTTTTTGTTTTAGAGAATCAGTGTACCATATAACAACCTTTTTGTCATGTTCACCGCTTGCAAGTAATTTTCCATCAGATGAGAAATGGCAACAGGCAACTTTGCTTGAGCTTGCACGTACAGAATTTACATCCGAAAATGTGAAGCCTTTGCTTACATCCATACAACGGCCAACATGATCTCTAGGGTCTGCATCATCTGGCGATAAGAAAGACTCTACATTTTCATCTAGGGATCCATCATCCACAAAGCGATCGACATCAGCCAACTGGTTTGAAGGTGATGTAAGAGTCCCGGTGCCATCAGTACCGAACATCATTAGAGGCTTCGAAGAATTGCCATTATGAGGCAAAGCAGGCATTGACATAGCATCTCCAAGAGTATGAGTTGAGGGTGTTGAGGGTGTGATGGAGGCGAAATAATGACGCTTTATTGTTAAAGGTTGAGGATGGTGGGAAGAAAAAAGGGGAAGACAGTGTAAGGTGGCGGATGTGTCGATGGTGGTGACGGCGAAGAAACAGGAATACGAAAGGGAGATGGTGAATTTGCGATTGTGAACAGCCTTAGGGTTTGGTAATTGGGGCTGACGGCTAGGGTTACCCTCCACCATTGGGGATCCTGTGAACAGTGTAGGGTACCCTATTTATCCCAAAAAAAATCCAACCCTAATCCAAATTGCCACCGTGTCCTCAATCAATTTCAATTTTCCCTTTTTTTTTTTTAAATTTTTTCTGAATAATAAAACTAAATTAATAAACCTATTTCCTATTTATAATTTAACTCTAACTATTAATTACAATTTTAAATCTAAGCTAATTAATTAAAATCTAATCTAATTTAATTAAAAATAATAAAAAAACTCCAAATTCTAATCTAATTTAAAATTCTACCTCTATTTTAAATCTATTAAAATTCTAAGTTATAAACAAGTTCTACTTTAAATCTATCTAATTAAGATTTTTAATTTAAATCTTAATTTCTAATTCAAAATTAATTAAAATTAATATATAAAAAAAATATTATATTAACCTATCATAAAAAATGAAATTATGAAACAAAAAAAATAATAATAAATATATACAAAAAACAAATGCCACGTGACATGCTCTTATTGGGCTAAAAAGTGAAAATGCCTGTTTTTGCTGAAAATTACGCTACGCTGTATAAGTGAGGTAAATTAAAAACAAAATCGGGCAAATAAAAATTTTGAAAAAAAAGGTAGGACAAATTTGGGGTATGACACATGACAATTATCTAGTCATTGTCTTGCAGAGCTTCATCCACAGAAGTTGGTTCAATAACTGACACCAACCCAAATAATGACGCTTCAGATGATCTGAGGAAGGATCTTGTTCTTATGGGGTCATCCTTCTTTCCAAAGATCACATCCTCTGGTGAGAGGCCTTGATTCTGGAAAATGATCCTCTACCAGTTGATTCTTCAGAAATATTGAAGTTGTTCATTTGAGAAGCTAAAGGAATTACATCTGGTGTTGCTTCTGGTTCCTTCACTTGAACTTTTTCTGCCTCTGAGCCTTCAGAGAATTACTTTTCTATCTGCAGAACTTTCAAACTGCTCTGGCTTTTCAATGCCAAGCTTATCATCAAATCTAACATGTACAGATTCTTCCACAATCTGTGTTTCAGTAATGTATACTCTATAGCCTTTAGAGCGTTCAGAATAGCCAAGCATGAAACACTTCTGTGCTTTAGAATCAAACTTGTTTAGATTCTCTTTAGTGTTCAACATATAACATATAAATCCAAAAGGATGAAAATAAGAAATGTCGGGCTTTCTGTTCCTCCACAATTCATAGGGAGTCTTTTCAAGAAGAGGTCTTACAAACACTCTGTTCTAAATATAACACGCTGTGTTTATTGCTTCTGCCCAAAAATGCTTTGCCAGATTAGTCTTGTTGATCATGGTTCTGGCCATTTCTTGCAGAGTTCTATTTTTCCTCTCTACAACTCCATTCTGTTGTGGAGTTCTAGGGCAGGAGAAATCATGAGCAATGCCATTTTCATTAAAATATTTTTTAAAAAATTTGTTTTCAAATTCGCCACCATGATCACTTCTGACTTTAACAATTTTAAAATCTTTTTCATTCTGGACTTGTTTGCAGAAGTCAAAGAACACAGAATGTGACTCATCCTTGTGTTTTAGGAATTTCACCCATGTCCATCTGCCATAGTCATCAACAATGACTAATCCATACTTCTTGCCTCTGATGGATGCAGTTTTCACTGGTCCAAACAGATCAATATGAAGTAATTCTAATGGTCTTTGAAGTTGAAATAACATTCTTAGTTTTAAAAGAAGATTTTGGAAATTTCTTTTTTTGACATGCTTCACAAAGAGCATCTGAGTTGAACTTCAACTTAGGAAGTCCTCTGACCAGATTGAGTTTATTAATCTGAGATATACGTCTCATATTAATATGCCTCAATCTTCTGTGTCAGACCCGTTGCTCATCATTAACAGACATAAGGCATTTAACATTTTGAACCTTAAGTTCTAAAAGATTGATTTTGTAAATGTTGGTCTTCCTCTTTCCATTAAATAAGATTAAGCCATCCTTCTGACTAACAGCTTTGCAACATTGTTGATTAAAGATTATGTCATAACCATTGTCACTTAATTGACTTATGGACAATAAATTATGTTTTAATCCTTCTATAAGTAAAACATTAGATATAGAGGGAAGGTTACCATTGCCAATAGTACCAGAGCCAATAATCTTGCCCTTCTGATTCCCTCCAAACTTCACTTCTCCTCCAGCTTTAAGCTCCAGGCTTTGGAACATAAACCTTTCTCCCGTCATGTGACGTGAGCAGCCAGAGTCCAGGTACCATGACTGGCGTCTTGACTTTTCTGCTAAATACATCTGCAACAGGGATTATCTTATCCTTAGGTACCCAGATCTTTTTGGGTCCTTCTGGGTTAGTTACCTTAAAATTTTGTCTGAACTTCTGTCTTTTTACAACAGTTTTGTTTAGACTCACTTTTGGTTTAAACACAGGAACATTCTGATCAGAACGTGTGTGTTTTATATCATTCAGATGACCAAACTTAAAATGAGAATATAAGGAAGTCTTCTTAATGATAAGTTTATCAATGGGCATTGGATTTAAATCTTTTCCAAAGGAAGATTCATATCCAATTCCTTTCCTGTTGTTTCTGCTAACTCCATAGATCATTGAAGCCATCTTGCTTCTATCTATGCTTTTAGCCAGAAACTGATGAAAGCTGAAGTCATATTCTTCTAAAATATTTTTGCATTTTGACTTAGTTTCAGACTCAGAGTCTTGTTGAGCTTTTTCAAAATTGTTTTTCATTTTCAAATTGTTTTCTTTGAGCTCAGCAACTTCTGACTTTAACAGATTATTCTCAGATTCAAGATTGCATTTAAGCTTCTTGCATTTGAGCTTAATCTGGTTATAGTTTTTAGGACTTCTGATAAGACTTTAATAAGTTCTTCCCTAGAGAGATCAGAAAGTACCTCTTCTGAGTCAGATTCAGAATCAGATTCAGATGATCCTTCATTCTGATCTTCCACGCCTGCCATCAGAGCCATGTTGGCGCATTCATCTTCAAATTCTGATGAAGATCCAGATTCATCTGAATCATCCCATGTTGCCATTAGAACCTTCTTCTTTTTGTCAAACTTCCTTTTTGGCTTTTCCTTTAGAAGTTTTGGACATTCATTTTTGTAATGGTCAGGTTCTTTGCATTCAAAGAAAACAACCTCCTTCTTTCCAGATCTTTTTGGTCCAGAGGACTCCTTGCATTGATCTGGCTTCTTGAAGTTCTTGAACTTCCTCTATTTGTTCTTCTAGAGTCTGTTGATTCTTCTGGACAGCAAGGACAATTCATCCTCTTCTTCAGAAGAAGACCCTTCAGAACTTTCTTCTAACACCTGCAATGCTTTGACAGATTTGTTAGATTTTAAGGCAATTGACTTACCTTTCTTTTGAGGCTCATCTTCCTCAAGTTCAATTTCATGGCTCCTTAGTGAGCTGATTAGTTCTTCCAATGTGATCTTGTTCAGATCCTTAGCTAGCTTCAGAGCAGTGACCATAGGTCTCCATCTGATAGGAAAGCTTCTGATGATCTTCTTCACATGATCAGCAGTTGAATAGCCTTTGTCCAACATTTTTAATCCAGCTGTGGGGATCTGGAATCTAGAAAACATAGTTTCTATAGATTCAGATTCTTCCATTTTAAACGCTTCATACTTCGGGATTAGTGTCAGAGCCTTGGTCTCTTTAACTTGTGAGTTCCCTTCATGTGTCATCTTTAAAGACACAAACAAATCAAATGCAGTTTCTCTGTTGGTGATCTTCTCATACTCAGTATGAGATATTGCATTTAATAAGATTGTTCTAGCTTTGTGATGATTTATGAACTCCTTCTTTTGGGCTTCAATCATAGATTTTCTATCAATTTTCTTGCCATCCCCATCAGTGGGATGAACATACCCATCAATGACTAAGTCCCATAGATCAGCATCATAACCAAGGAAGAAACTCTCTATTCTATCCTTCTAATAGTCAAACTTCTCCCCATCAAACATAGGGGGTTTTGTGCTGATTCTATCCCTTTTTTCATATCTGTTGCTGCTGTTAGATGTTGAAGTTTCAGCCATAATAACAACCAAGAATATATATCAAAGTTTTCTCACTGGATCTTTTCTGTCACGGTGAAGTGATAGCACACACAGAACCGGAGCTCTGATGCCAACTGAAGGTGAGAAAATACTTAGAGGGGGGTGAATAAGTATATAGAAAATATTATTGCAATAAAAACACAGATTTTTATCCTGGTTCGTTGAACTCAACTACTTCAGTCCACCCTATCAAGAGTGATTTGCCTTTCTCCACAAGGACTTAATCCACTATTAATCAAACTGATTACAATAGTAAACACTAAGAGCAACTGTTCTTAGTCTTCTCAAGAACTACTGACCACAACTGGGTCTTCTCAAGGAACTTTTACAATCAATATGTAAAACTAAACAAGTGTTTGAATGCTTCTAAGTAAGCTATATCACAACTGTGATTTACACTTAAGTTTAAGAACGTATGAAATAAGTTCAACAAAGAGAATAAATTGTATGAGAGCTTTTCAGTGAATTTCTTTCAATTATACGTCAACTAAAGAAGAATGTTGGAGACTTGCTTTTATAGACTTAGAAATCCAAGACGTTGCATGCTTTGAAGACCGTGTCTGCAAAGTAGCTGTAACCTTTTTGTTTTCACACCACTTGACCTTTTCTAGAAGTAGAACGTTCAGAGAAATCCTTTTTGCCTGAGTTCTTGTGTCTAGCATAAATGAGGAAAGAGTCATTTGGCATAACCAACGGACATAACTTTGAATTCTTCTTCAACAAATTTCTAATTCCCAGCAATTCACATCAGAGCCTTGAATGATCAGAGTCTTGATGTCTTCAGAATATGATGTATCAGAGTGTTGCAGCAAGTGTGCTTCAGCGTGTAATTTCATTAGAGAAGAGTTTTAGGAATCAGATCTTCAGTACTTGCAGCGTAGTACTATCAGAGTCTTCTGAAAAACTATGCTTGAAACTCTTCATACAAAGTCTTCATTCTATACTTCAGATGCTTATGTAGCTTCTGTTTCAGATCCTTCTGTAGGCAGCGCTCAGAGTCTTCTGTAGGAAGCGTTCAAATTCTTCTAATAGATGCTTCTGATGCTTCAGAGCCTTGCATAAATCAACGTTCAGATCTAATTTGCTTTCAGAATAATATTAACTTTAATATCTGCAGCAACAAATACTTGAACAAAATTTTAGAGAATATAATTTCTTAATACAAAATTTCATAAGTGTTATCATCAAAACATAGAGATATAACTAAGAACCAATCTGTGTTCTAACACTGAGATCCCAATATGACACAGACGGCGCTTGACCATTGGTTTATTTTTCTCTCAAAGGTCACAATACCATCCAATAATCTCTCTCTCTCTCTTTCTCTCTCTCTCTCTCTCTCTCTCTCTCTCTCTCTCTCTCTCTCTCTCTCTCTCTCTCTCTCTCTCTCTCTCTCTCTCTCTCTCTCTCTCTCTCTCTCTCTCTCTCTCTCTCTCTCTCTCTCTCTCTCTCAACATTAGGATAAGTAAGTAAAAATAGAAAAAAAAACAAAGTTTGAAGATTCCATCCGCTCTTTCAACACACTATGAAATTCGCGAATACTTTACATTAATCTAGATGAACTTCTTCTTCTAACAACACACACGTAAAAACGTCGCGTTGAATTGACAACCTTCAAAATAGATCCACTTTTCGATTTTATTTTTTCTTTCTCAATCTTTTGTTATTCCTTAGTTTAATTCATTGATGTACTTTTGGTTTTGTAGTTTTTGTTTTTACTAATGAGAAAGGAAGAGCTTGCTTTATTTACTTTTAGAGAGAAATGTTGAGTTACTTTTTTATTTCAAAATTCATTTTTTAGAGAGAGGAGTTGTGTTTGATTAACTTATTTCTCATTCTTTCTTTCTTTTTTACCATTTAATAAAAGACACTTGTTCAAACTTGATTGGTGAATTTTGAAATTTAAAAGAAAGTTGAGCTCTTCCACATGCTGAGAAGTACCGCCCCCTCTCATTCTCTTGTTACTTTTTTCTTTCCTTTGTTTATAATTATTTGTGTTTTCTTCTATTTTTTAAATATTATTTTAGATTTAGGGTTTAATTTTTTTGTTGGGCTTTAGACTTTAGTTACTCTTTCTTTTAAACACTCCATATTCATATGTGCAACCTTCTCATGATTTTTATTTTACTTTATTTTATTTTATTCTTTTAATTTCTATTTTTTGTTGTTGTTTAGTTTTAACTATTAATTAACTAATTGATTATCTTTTTAATCAATTAGTTAATTAGATAAAAATGAATTAATCGCTCTTTTAATTGTTAATTTGTTTAACGGTTCATTGCGTTACGATTTAAGAGTTTAAAATCCAGTTTAACTTTCGAAAATCGTTTGGATGCATAGATTCGATTGCTTGACTTCTTATAGAGTGATTTCTACATGAATCCATTCTAAGTTAGTTTAGAGCTAAATTCAACTACTTTTGATTTCGGTTAGTTTTGAGTCCCGCGACTTACAATTTTCTTGAATCAAATGTAATATTTAAATTTTTTTTTATAAATAAACATGAAAGAAAAAGACTGTTGGAATCTAGCATTCCAGTGGGAACCCTCGAATGATCGGTTCCGAGCCACGCTTTTTGGGTTAACTATTCGTTCTTAAAACACTTAATTAACTTGGACAAAATAAGGGTCATTGAGATCTAGCATTCTAACATAACTCTTTGAACAATTGATTCTAAGACACATGTGTTCTTTTTATCGAGCGTCATTATTCATCAAACAATTTTCTTAAAAACCTTGAATAAAAAAGGACAGTTAGAATCTAGCATTCAAGCGGAACTCCGCATGATTGATCTCGATGCTTATGTATCATTCTCATAAAAACTTCGTCATTCATCTATAAAATACATCCAACCAATCAAACTCTTTTCTCTTGCCATCGTGCAATCTCAAAAACCTTTTAAAAAATGAAAGACATTTTGTCTTAAGATGATGCAAAGCAATGTTGCGTCTATAATAGTTGAGTTGTGATAAGTGGCGTTTTTTCATGAATGTTGATTCGTAAATCCATTCAATATGATCCAAACACCTACTCTTCACTTGTTTTGGATAAAACAATGTTTTTCGTCGATTAATACAAGATAAATTTCGCTAAAATTGACCAATAAACAAATATTTTCTATCTAGAACTACATAAACCTTGAGTTCTTTATTGCACTAGGAGAAACGTATGATGACCGAGATTCAAAGTCTTGTCAGGCACCCTAATAAGCAATCTTTTTTTAGTACTTCACACATTAATAAGAAACAAAAACATTTCTCTTTTCTTTCTTTTTCTCCCTCAATAAGTAGAAGATTGCAAACTAACATAATCTAACATTCATTCGAAACTAACTAAACAGTTCCCGTTGAATACAACAGATATGAGGGGTGTTAATACTTTCCACTTGTGTAACCGACTTCCGAACCCTGATTTGGTTGAGACAACCATTTCCTTGTCGTTCTTTTAAGGGTGGAGTTTTATCGGTATTTTCCCTTTCCCTCTTTGGTAATAAATAAAGTTCGGTGGAGACTCTGTTAAGTGCATCCTGCGAGCGTGCGATTGCGCTTCACGATACTGTGTTCTCATTTTAAAGATACGATTGTAGTCAATTTGACTGGAGGTCGGATTCACCTTGCCTACATCAGACCAAGTACTCCACTAAAGTTCAACGTATTTTTGAGCGAATAAATTGCATTTCGTTGATTCCAGGCCATTATGGATATATAAGTACAATTGAAATATAAGAAACCAACAATCTTTTATTGAAAGATTTAAACTCCAATCAATCCTAATTTTAAGCTTATTATTAGGATAAATAGAAAAATTTGTTTTGTTAAAAGACTAACAACCATAAATGCTCATGAAACACGTGAATTATTAACTAAAAAGACGAAGGCTTAAAGTCAACAAAAGAAATTAGAGCTAGAAAATAGATAAATTATAAAAATAAATAAATAATATATTATGTTATGCTTCTCATATTAAAAGAAGTAATATTATTCAAATGACATACTTGACATAGGTTCTACCCAATAAAAGATGAAATTTACCTTTTGTGTTCCATAAATGTAATCACAGTAGGTAAATACTGAGGCAAAGTTTCCTTGATCATGACATACAGGATCTCCATAAAATGGTACAAATTGTGTGAAAATCCAAGGAAATTCATATCCACTGTGTCTCAATGGCTTCTAGCTGTCGCAAAATGAACCATAATCAGAAGGTTACAATGTGTCCTGGAACCAATACTGGGCCAAGAAATGCAGGGAAACCTAGCATCCAAATCTCAGCCCAATGAGCATAAGGTGCTGCAAATCCAATAGGTGTTTTATATTCATAGTGAACTTTGTGGATGTTTTCATAGCCCCATTTGCAATGTAACATTTTGTGGATAGAATAGTTTGCATAATCTTCTATAAGAAATTAAACTAATTTTTGCCAAAATAACTCCAACCTTAATGTTAGTGGGAAACTTGTTCTGATTCCACTGAGTAAAATTTATGGTAAAAAGATAAAATAATTTTTTTGTCACTGGGGAAAAAATGAAATATAATATAATAAAAATAAATAAAATAATTGTCACTAATATTTAATATAACTAATATTTGATTTTACATAAAATAAGTTATTTAATAATTTTCGATCATTTTGATATTACATTACCTTGATGGCAATGGTAATAGTAATTGAAGTATATTATAAAATCATATATAATTTCATTTTTATATAAAATTAATTATTTTTTAATTTTAAGTAAAATTTCAAAAACTTGACCGATGGAATATATATATATATATATATATATATATATATATATATATATATATATATATATATATATATATATATATATATATATATATATATATATATATATATATATATATATATATATATATATATATATATATATATATATATATATATATATATATATATATATATATATATATATATATATATATATATATATATATATATATATATATATAAAACGTAGGAGAGAGAATGTAATTTTTTTTCTAAATATTTATATATTGTTGTAAATTGGATTGTCATCTTCTCTCATGTGTTGTATATTGTCGCAAATTAAATTGACGTCTTCTTGTGTTAGAGAATTTTTTTTAAAGTAGCTTAGTTTAGAAAATATGTTACTTTGAGTATTTATTTCAAAAAGAGAATTATTTGAGTAAATATTTCATTAATTACTCCATCATTTTAATAATAAAATGATATCAAATAAAATTCATTTTACAATAAATATCATTCTTACTTTTTAATATATATAATAAATTATTATTTTTAATTATTACTATTTGCATTACTTATGTTGATTTAATAAAAGTATGTTATATTTTATAATAATATTATTATATCTTTAATCTATATGTAGGGATATTCGCAGATTGGGTTGAGTCTAATTTAATTAAATCTAATATCCGACTCAATCAATAGTCTTTGATTTGGGTTGAGTGTTCAATTCGTATTTATAAGATTAAACCCAAACCAAACCAATATGCTTATCAATGGGTTGGGTTGAGTTCGCGGATCATCCACTAAATATAATTTTCAAATTTTAAATAAAATATCAATTTAATTAAAATATTTTTTTATTACAAAAATATTAAAAATCATAAAATTTTAATATTTAATTCGAATAAAATTTATCGTTTGATACCTAAAAACTCTTTTGCGATTCAGATCGAGTCAGAAAATATACAAATGATGTAAAATATAATTTAAAATATAAGATATACATCTGTTTGAGTAAAAAAAAAATTAATCTCTCAAATTTAATTTAGACTTAGACTTTTACAACTAATAAAAACTATAATCATATTAAAAAAAATATTGTAAGAATTATGCTAGATAACTTATAAATAAAATAAAATAAAAATAGTGCGGCATAACAATGGATTGGGTTCACGGGTTAACTTCAAATTTGTTACTTGAACCAAATACAAATGAATTTGAATAGATTAGTTCAGATTGGACCCGTATATGATTTGGTTGGATAAATCTTAAGAATGTGTGGTTGGGTCTAACTCAATCTTAAAAAACCGACTAGTAAGTGGATGATTTCTGCCTTTTTTTAAACATATGTTTAGGCCATAGATTGTCCGATGTGAGACTCTTAATGCCCTCTCTCATGTTTAAGATTTGTGTCTGGGACGTGGAACAAAATGGTGGATGGTCCAATGGATTTTAAACAATACTCTGATATCATATTAATAATGTGTGGTTGAGCCTAACTTGAAGGTGAGAAATAAACGCAAGAAAGGGGGGGATTGAATTGGGTTTACGCCTTAATAAAAACTTTTTCTTTTTCTTGTCTTCTTCTTCACTTGATGCTTTTATGCGCTTATATTAAATACATTGCGGAAGCATAAATAATAAAGCATACTGAAAGTAAAGAATACAGCATATATCCTGGTTCACTTGAGCAACTCCCAAGCTAATCCAGTCCACCCTTCCAAGGTGATTTCGCCTTAATAAATTAAGGACTTAATCCACTATAACCAAACTGATTACAGATGCACAAGCTAACTGCAAGTGACTAACAACAGATCAACGAAACGTTCAGGGATCCCCAAGGATATAACATTCATTAACATCTAATAGAATCCGATCACTAAAGATCTCCTATTAGAAAACCACAAATGACTACTGTCACTTGTCATCTCAAGTATACTGATCTTCACAAGATCACTTGAGGAACCACTAATTCTAAAATAGAATGTTGTGTTGCCAGAGATTACAATGGTGTTTCCTAGCAAGCTAATTACTCCAAGTTAAGCACATAGCAAGTAATGAGTAAAAACTCCTTGCTTCCTAATGCAGAAACTAATCTAATGATGAATCTCTAAGAGATTATAAGAACATAGTTTCCATATTGCTTAAAAGCTTTTCTGTGTGTGAGCACTAAGGCTTCTTTTCATTTAAGCTTTTTTTCTTTCTTTCTTTCTTCACTTCATGCTTACTAGCATGGTAACATTTGAATGAATCAAATGTTATTTCTTATAGTGCAGCTTAACAGCAACAACGTTTCTTGACTCAGCCACCCAGCCACTCAACAACATTTTTGATCAAATGATTCTTCTTTTTATATTGCAGCCAATAGAGTTGTTGTGAGGATATAGTTGTCATTTCTCATTCCAACGGTCATATCCCAACGGATAGAATAGGCCCATGTGTTGGAACAGTGACCTTAGCTTGTAGCTTCAATATATTTAATCCTTGGAAACTACGCTTGAACAGTACCAACGTCTTTAGCACATTTGAATAATTGCATACGTTGTGCTTCAATCTTCTTGATTCTTCTGATGATTCATCTGATGAGTAGTTCAGAACTACTTTGGTATGAAAGCTTCAGCATCAGAGTTGTTAACTCAAGCACATGTTTATCAGATTGAACAGCAGCAACTTATCTGATGTAACACGTCTTGCATCTGGATGAATCTTCTTCTGACACAATCTTCCACTTCAGAATCCAGTCTTCAGCATTCCAAGAACTAAGTTTCCTCTGAAACAATCTTGAGAATCTCCATAACTAATTCTTCAAAAACCATGTCTTCAGAATCTTCAGAGCCTTGACCTTCAGAACACTTCTTCAGAGTCTTGACCTTCAGAATACTTCTTCAGAGTCTTGACCTTCAGAACACTTCTTCAGAGTCTTGACCTTCAGAACCTATCTTCAGAGTCTTCAGAGTCTTGACCTTCATAACCAGTCTTTAGAGTCTTGACGCACTTGGTCTTTAGAGCCTTCAGCCTTCAGAACTTCAAGTTATCAGAGTCTTCAGCACTTTGTTCTTCAGAGGACTCACTCTTCAGAGATGCTCGTTAGCTTCCAGATCAGATGCATAACTCAGAGCAGAATCTATAGATGCATTGCAACTGCAATATCCAACATCCTTGATTCTTTACTGAACATGATCAGATGCAGAAACAAACTTGCTTCTTCACTGAGCTTCATTTGCTTTCAGATCAGATGCACTTCTTCAGAGCAGAAACCACAGGAGCATTGCAACTGCAATATCCAGCACCCTTGGTTCTTTACTGATGGTGATCAGATACATAAGCAAACTAGCTTCTCCAAGCGCTTCATGACATCACACTAAGTAATTCCATAAGTTACTAGCTGCACACGTTGCTTCTGTTTGTTTGGTCTAATATATTTAATTTAATATGACTTGCACATAACAAACATTAAACCATAAAATGGTTCTTTCACAAATACTTAATTGTTATCATCAAAACATAGAGATTATCCTGTAGAGACAAATCTTGCTCTTACAATCTCCCCCTTTTTGATGATGACAAAAACATGTATTTTGATAGAACATTTTATACAGGGTAATCACCAAGCATTAACCTATTCAGAGTTCTAAGCAACTGCTCCCCCTGAATGTGTTAACCTTTAAAACATTTTTATGCTTGTTCAGAGACATACTCTGATCCCAAGACTTACAAAAAATAAATTTGATAAAACATAATCAAATAGAGTAGAATAGAAGGAATACTTTCCCTTTGATATATGATAGCATAAGTCTTCAGCATCTGGACTAGTTCAACAGAACTTCCATCTTCAGATCTTTAGAACTTGTCTTCTCTAAGCATCGTATCAGAGTCATATAACTTCAGAATCTTCTAAAACATTTTCTCTTGATATTCAACACAGCTGTTTATCTGCAGATGAAAAACTCCCCCTGAGTTTCAGACTGGGTGAAAATCAAATATCCTGACTTGTGAACCTTCCTGGGAGAACTCCCCCTGATTACAGTATGTCAGATATTTGGATCTTCTGATCTTGATACAGTCTTGATTCTTGCTTTCTCAGACTTGCTTTCTTCTCAGATTTTTGATCTCTTGAAGCAGTCTGATACCAATAGAAACCAATAGAATGTTTACTTCTGAATCTGATTCCAATATTGAATCTGAGTCTGATACCCATGTTGGTTCTTAGTCTGACACCAATACATGATACTCATGATTCTGATTCTGAATCCAAATCTTGCTTCTATGAAGATTTCTGATTCTTGTGCTCTGATTATCATATTCACATATAATTTACATCTTCTGAACATTCTGATTCCAGATGACTTTAACTTTCAGATCTCTGAACAGTATTGGGTCCATCTGATTCTGAATCTATGTTCACGAAGTGTATAACTTCTATTATATGAACACCAGTTCATTTGAGCTCAGATTTCTTTCAATTATCCTGTTTAGAATGCCTAGTGAACTTGTTCAGAGTTCCGCGGAAAAACATCAAACACACATTTAATAATAAACGCAGTTTATATGTTTTGCATTCTCTTTCAGGTTATAGAACATATCAAAGCTATACTCTATTTCTCCAAAACGTTTTCCATTTCTCCCCAAGTTATATTAAAAACATCTTTCATTTCTCCCCATTTCATTTTCCCTGTTATATATTATTTTCCAGATTATATCAAAATCATCTTCATTTCTCCCCCTTTTTGACATCATCAAAAAGTTAGAGTTTTTTATTAAAAAAATATATTTTAAGAAAAAATATTTCTCTCTTTTTAATGTCAGAAATTAAAAAGATAGGGGTTGAGAGATAGCACCTGAGAACTTAATCATCTTTCATTTCTCCCCCTAAGAACTTACTTCTCACAGATTGATACCAATAAGGTAGGTTGATATCTTTTCCAGATTTCATCTTCTATATCTCCCCCTGCTTCTTGGAGAGTGACAACTCTTCAGAGTTTGTAGAAGCATGCTCTGACGAGGATTGTTGACAAGTTTCTGATCAGCAGATCTTTCTCTGACAACTTGTACATCCTTCATAGCTTGTTGATCTCCTTTATACTTACTAATGTCACGTTCTCAACGTAAAAGAGTAATTTCAGAAGAAGAACCAACGATAACAATTTGCTTAGTCTTCTTAGCATCTTCAGCTTCTTGTACCAATCTGTAAGTTTCTTTTCAGGAATCTTCTTCTGCTAGATTTAGACAAGAAAGTTGAAATTCCTTCTTCCTTCTGGCTTGATCTTGATACCAATTATTCCAGTCCTTAGAATAACTTGAAATATATCCAATTTCAGATTCTAATACCAATTGAAGAAATATCTCAAGAATTCTCAAGTTCCAGAGTTGAAGTGCTTGTTCTGGCCTTGCTTTGATTCTTTCTTTTGAAAGGTTTGATACCCAATTGAAGGTGTGAAATTCAGAGGTTTGTGCTAGTGGTTTACTCTGAATTTTTGCTTCAAAGTTCTGCGCCCAGAACCTTCTGTGTCTTCATTCAAACATCTTCTGAAGTTTCGCTCAGAGTCATCTGACGCTTTGCTTCTGGTTGTGTGTCAGAGACATGATACCAATTCAAGATGTAAGATACCAATTGAAGGTATGAAATAATGAAACTATTTCAGCTTGTTTCTTCAACATTAAAACACTATATTTCAGAAGTATCAACATTTGATTTGACAAGCCATCTTCTAATTGAATCTTTTATTCAGATTTCTAAATGATCCAAAACTTCTGATAGTCTACGACTTCAGATTTGCTCAGATCTTTAAATAGCATCTGATATCAATTGAAGGTGATGTGTCAACAATGTGCATTCTGATCCTTCAATCTTATGGAAATGAATGTCCTTCATTTGATACTTCATCCAGAGCATCTGATACTTCAATCAACATCTCTTTCTTTCTCAGAGTGTACGTTGAATGTATGAGAGTCTTAGCTGGCTGCTCTCTGACAGATTAATCTTCTGTCTGCTATATTCTTCATTAGATTCTTCCTTTGGTCTTTATCTTCTGATCATCCAATTTGACACCAATGAACATGCCTCTTTATCTTCAAGATGACTTGTTTCCAAATGAAAGCTGTATCTTCTTGCACCAAGAGTAGAAACAATATATCATCACAAACTTAGGTTACTCCACCTATAGTTTCTGATTCCAAGCTTGTTATCAAATCAATCATGATTTGAATCTTCAAAGTCTGAACATGAAAGTGAAGAACTAGAACATTAGAAACATCTTTCCAACAAATCAATTTCAAACTTCCACTAGATTTGAGGAGTTCAGAGAATGGTGAACAGCAACTGATACACTCATGTATCAACATCTTCACTAAACATTTTCCTTTCTGAATTGGCTTCAGAAATCTTCAAAGCTTCTGCTTAATCTTCAGACGAAATTCTTTACAGCAGACTTTCTAATCATAACTATTTCTGTTATGTTAGTAAGTTCTTTCTGATCATCAACAGAAGGTTGGAGACTGATAAGAGTCTGATACCAACTGATGGAAATGATTCCTTGCATTTGATCTTCTGCTTCAGATCTATGCAGCTTAGCTCTAGTGAATGTTTCATCAAATAGTTCATCCAGAGGTACTCTTCAGATCAAACCAGATCTTCATTCTTCAGGTGTCCTTGTTATCTAGATGTAAGCTATGTTGCTGACGTTTCAGAGCCATGCAAAATTTGAACCTCAGAGCTTCTGACCAATTGCTTTATACTATTTGCCCAGAGTCTTCTGTAGAATTACTTCTCAACAACTTCCAGAATCTCTTGTAGCGTTGTTTCATCAGATTCTTCTGTAACTTGCCTCTGTAGCTTGTGTACCTTGCCTCTGTAGCCTTGCTTAACAATTGAAGGAGTAGATGTCTGATTGATAGAGCCTCTACAAAATCAGTGTTACAGAACTTTTCTGTACAGCTTCTGATCTGACTTCACTAGCCTCTTCTTTTCCCAGAGTGCTAGTTTCAGCTACTGCCTATATACACTCAGCAAACTCCTTGTCACAGAAGCACATATCTTTTTTATAGTCAAAAGATTCTTGCTGACAAGCTTTGAGAAGAAAGAATCTTGTTCTTATGGAATCATCCTTCTTTCCATAAGAGAAGATTTGATTCTGGAGGAAACTTCTCATGGTTGATTCTTCAAAAGCAGCTAATTGAATAGCATCTGGGGTAGCTTCTGTTTCTTCAGCTGGAACACAGTCTGCTTCTGATTCTCTAACGTCTTCATTAATCACAACAACACCCATCTGATTTATGAGAGATACCCTCAAAGCACAGATATTCTGATCTTCATGAGTAGAGAGCATCTAGCTTCCATCAGGCTACATCTTCTGAATTTGTCTACTTGGAACAAATACAGATCCAATCTAGATGCAATTATCTTCAAACTCAGATGTATCAAGAGACACAGTCTGACTGGCAATTTTGCTCTTACAATGCTGAGCTAACTTGTAAAGAGTTAGATCAACAGAGTTTAACAGAAACATCTGCTCTTAAAAAAGAATATCTACCGACTTATTCAGATTGAATAACACCAAAGATTTAAATCCTTTTTACCTCAAACAGAATGACTATTATCCTTGTATCTTTCCACACAACTTTATTTCTCAAAACATTCATTAAGAATTTCTGGAAAAAATAATGCCTGAAAACATCTGATCAATTACAGTTGGTTCAACTGAGATGACATCTCAAGTTAACAGAACTTAATTGTTCATGATTCTTCAAATCAGATCTTCTGAATTTCATCATATTCAGATGAGTTGATAAACACTGCTTATCTTGAAGCCTCTGCAGAATTCTTTGAAACTTCTTCAAGAATGGCAACTTTCAAATGCTTTGAATCAGAAGAATCATCTCTTCCAGATTTGAACATTCTTCTGAACTTTCCCTTTTCTGCAAACTACATTCTGGCGTTCTGATGACTAAACTTCACCAGCCAGCAATATATCTTTTCTTACTTAAGATAAATCCCAATGAGTTTTCATGAGAAAGTCAAGTATGGACTAATCTGTTTCTTGAAAACATCTCATACTCACCAGAATTAATCTTTAGAAATCAAGATTTCTTTCTTGCTGAAGATTTAATCTTTGAGCAAATATGTTGAAAATCCAAACGTATTTTACATCAGCATTCAACAGATATATCTTCTTATCTGATGAATCTTTCTTGTCAGTTGATTCTTCATTCTTCTTCTAGAATCTACTGGAGGAGATTTGTTGTTGAAGGCTTAAACACTTCAAACTTCAAACTTCACAGAATCAGTGACTAGCTCAAGTAACCAAATAGATTACAATTTTAGAACTCACCATCCTCAAAAACTGATGTGAGGCTGAAATTGTTAGAACGGTGAAAAATCCCCAAAAGTATTTCTTCACATAGCCTATAGATCTTTATCTGACACTATTAGGTGTTTGATATCCATCAATAACAGAACCAGGCTCTGATACCAATTGAAGGTGAGAAATAAACACAAGAAAGGGGGGGGGGGATTAAATTGGGTTTACGCCTTAATAAAAACTTTTTCTTTTTCTTGTCTTCTTCTTCACTTGATGCTTTTATGCGCTTATATTAAATACATTGCGGAAGCATAAATAATAAAGCATACTGAAAGTAAAGAACACAGCATATATCCTGGTTCACTTGAGCAACTCCCAAGCTAATCCAGTCCACCCTTCCAAGGTGATTCCGCCTTAATAAATTAAGGACTTAATCCACTATAACCGAACTGATTACAGATGCACAAGCTAACTGCAAGTGACTAACAACAGATCAATGAAACGTTCAGGGATCCCCAAGGATATAACGTTCATTAACATCTAATAGAATCCGATCACTAAAGATCTCCTATTAGAAAACCACAAATGACTACTGTCACTTGTCATCTCAATTATACTGATCTTCACAAGATCACTTGAGGAACCACTAATTCTAAAATAGAATTTTGTGTTGCCGGAGATTACAATGGTGCTTCCTAGCAAGCTAATTACTCCAAGTTAAGCACATAGCAAGTAATGAGTAAAAACTCCTTGCTTCCTAATGCAGAAACTAATCTAATGATGAATCTCTAAGAGATTATAAGAACATAGTTTCCATATTGCTTAAAAGCTTTTCTGTGTGTGAGCACTAAGGCTTCTTTTCATTTAAGCTTTTCTTCTTTCTTTCTTTCTTCACTTCATGCTTACTAGCATGGTAACATTTGAATGAATCAAATGTTATTTCTTATAGTGCAGCTTAACAGCAACAACGTTTCTTGACTCAGCCACCCAGCCACTCAACAACATTTTTGATCAAATGATTCTTCTTTTTATATTGCAGCCAATAGAGTTGTTGTAAGGATATAGTTGTCATTTCTCATTCCAACGGTCATATCCCAACGGATAGAATAGGCCCATGTGTTGGAACAGTGACCTTAGCTTGTAGCTTCAATATATTTAATCCTTGGAAACTACGCTTGAACAGTACCAACGTCTTTAGCACATTTGTATAATTGCATACTTTGTTCTTCAATCTTCTTGATTCTTCTGATGATTCATCTGATGAGTAGTTCAGAACTACTTTGGTATGAAAGCTTCAGCATCAGAGTTGTTAACTCAAGCACATGTTTATCAGATTGAACAGCAGCAGCTTATCTGATGTAACACGTCTTGCATCTGGATGAATCTTCTTCTGACACAATCTTCCACTTCAGAATCCAGTCTTCAGCATTCCAAGAACTAAGTTTCCTCTGAAACAATCTTGAGAATCTTCATAACTAATTCTTCAGAAACTATGTCTTCAGAATCTTCAGAGCCTTGACCTTCAAAACACTTCTTCAGAGTCTTGACCTTCAGAACACTTCTTCAGAGTCTTGACCTTCAGAACACTTCTTCAGAGTCTTGACCTTCAGAACCTGTCTTCAGAGTCTTCAGAGTCTTGACCTTCATAACCAGTCTTCAGAGTCTTGACGCACTTGGTCTTTAGAGCCTTCAGCCTTCAGAACTTCAAGTCATCAGAGTCTTCAGCACTTTGTTCTTCAGAGGACTCACTCTTCACAGATGCTCGTTAGCTTCCAGATCAAATGCATAACTCAGAGCAGAATCTATAGATGCATTGCAGCTGCAATATCCAACATCCTTGATTCTTTACTGAACATGATCAGATGCAGAAACAAACTTGCTTCTTCACCGAGCTTCATTTGCTTTCAGATCAGATGCACTTCTTCAGAGCAGAAACCACAGGAGCATTGCAACTGCAATATCCAGCACCCTTGGTTCTTTACTGATGGTGATCAGATACATAAGCAAACTAGCTTCTCCAAGCGCTTCATGACATCGCACTAAGTAATTCCATAAGTTACTAACTGCACACGTTGCTTCTGTTTGTTTGGTCTAATATATTTAATTTAATATGACCTGCACATAACAAACATTAAACCATAAAATGGTTCTTTCACAAATACTTAATTGTTATCATCAAAACATAGAGATTATCCTGTAGAGACAAATCTTGCTCTTACATAACTCAATCCTACAAAACTGGCTAGTAGGATGAAGATTTCCCACACTTATAAACACATGTTCAAGCCATAGATAGTTCAATGTAAGACTGTTAACAATAAAAATAAGGATTGATTGAGTTAAATGAATTGCTTTGCGGATTGATCTATACTCATGAATACTCCTATCTATACGAAAAAACTTTAAACTACATAATGGAGCAAAAAAAAAGTATTTTCTCCGTCTCAAATTATAAATCAACTAAACTATAAGTAGAATTACGATTTTAATATATCATTTATTTATTTATATTTTACTATTTGTTTCTCTCAAATTATAAATCAACTAAACTATAAGTAGAATTACGATTTTAATATATCATTTATTTATTTATATTTTACTATTTGTTTCTCTCTTTATCTAATTTTTTTAATATTTATTTTTATATAGTTAATAAAAAATAATATTGTAATGTTGGACATAAGTTTTTTTATTTTATTTATTATTAATTATAGTTTTTAATGTAAGCAAAATATTGAAAATAATTTATAATTTGGAACCAACAAAGTAATAAATAATATATACATATTTGTGATGAATATCACATGGTATGCTCACAAATAATGGCCTACCAAATTGTGTGGCTACTAGCTGGGTAACCATATATATACCAACATTGTAGGCGTGTATCCCCCCCAATCACTATAAATCCTAAGTTGTTTGGCTAACTTAGTTTGATTTTACATAGTACTACAATTTGTTTTTATTTATTTAACTTTTAAAATAACACACCATTAAATAACATATATACTTGTCTATTTTATTTTTATTCTTTCTAGTTTATTTTTTAAATCATGTATATACATACAATTTTTTATACCTAAATTTTAAATATTTATTTATTATTTTTAAATATAAAATATAATTTTTTAACTAACAAATTATTTTAAACATTTATTTTATTTTTTAATTTAAAAATAAAAAAATTTAAAAAATTATATATAATAGTGCCATGGAACCTTTGATAACTCTTTAGCGCACACACGCGAACACATGCACGCGCGCGCACACGTGCACGCCCACGCACACACCTCCCCTTCCACACAACTATTCATATTTGTCTTACAATAATTTCTTATTTACAAAAACGAAAGAGAAAAGATATTCTGATTATTTTTACTTATGTTTTTTAAAAAAGTTTTAGAATCTTTCAATTTTAAAAAATTAAAAGATATAGTACTTCTTCATCATATATTTTACAATAAAGAATACTAATATTTAAACACTTTATTTTATTTAATATTTAATTTTAAAATTAAAAATTATAAAAATTAAAATATACTAAAAAAGAGATAAAGTATATTATATTATAATATAAAAAAGAGATTAGTGCATAAAAAAATTGATAAAATTAAAATTAATAAAAAGAGATAAAATAAATAAATAAATATATATATATATATATATATATATATATATATATATATATATATATATATATATATATATATATATATATATATATATATATATATATATATATATATATATATATATATATATATATATATATATATATATATATATATATATATATATATATATATATATATATATATATATATATATATATATATATATATATATATATATAAATAAAATACAATTTATATATATAACATAAAAATATATAAATTGTATTATTAAATTTAAATAAAATTATATTAAATTTCAAAAAATATAAATATAAATAAATATTTAAATTAAAATATTAAAAAACTAATTTTTTTAGAAACATGTATATTTACTTTTTCTATATTTTAGTTTTAAGATCACATTGCAAAAATTTAAATATGATACGATACATATATTCTTTTATTTAATATTGATAAATAGTTTGAGGTTCAACCTTTTACAATTACTCAACCTAAATGTACTCTTCAAAATTTCAAAATTAAAAGAGATTCACAGATCCACACATTTTCAAATTTTTTTTTTTATTTCTTGAAATAATAGCAACAAAATAAACCCTTGAAAAATATTTTTAGAGTTAAAGTATATATTCTGCAATTTCTAAAGGTTAAATCACTCTCAATTGATGTAAAAATATAATAGAGAATGTAAATTTGTTTAGCAAATCTATATATTTCTTTTCTATACTTTTATTATAATATAAGACAAATAAATTAAAAACAAACAACAAAATTCTCAATTTCTTACATATAACTAAAATTTGACGTTATACACATAAATTTGTTTAGCTATTGAATGCTTTATTTGATAATAATTAAAAATAAAATAATTTTTTTATTTAATATTAAAAATAAATACATGTCTTTAACAACATATAATTAAATATTAAAAAGAGAGAAAAATATATATAAAAATACATTAGAATCAAAATACAAAATAAACCGTTAGTGATATCTCTTAAAATTATTTAAAACTTCAAAATAAAATCTTATATGTCACTCTTAACTTACAATTTTTTTTATTTGTGATTAATTCATATCACTGCTTCAATTATAATTCATAATAAATTATTATAATATAAATTTGTTGCCCATATTTACTAAATAAAATTTTTTAACATAGTTAAAATTCGATATAAAACAAACAAAAAATTAATTAACAGTTGTGCATCACACGAGTCTTAATCTAATTATAGAATAACACAAAACAAAAAATTCACTAATGACTCTTTATTTTCTAATATATTAATTTATTTTATATAAAAGCATGTAAAATTATATAACTACATATTATATAATATCTAAAATATAAAATTTAAATAATAAGGTTGGGGTCGGGGAATCCGCGGAGCAGAGGGTTCTTCTCCGATCTCTGCCTCGAAGTGTCATCGAGAGAACTTTTCCCTCCATATCCGTCTCGTAGGATAAAAAATCATCGACTTCGGAGCTCCAAACAGATAATTCCCACGGAGATCTCCGTTAATAGATACAAAATTAACATCCTTAGTTTCATGAAATAATATTCAAACTCGTATCCTCCTAACCGTTTTCTCATCAACAAATTTATTTTATATAGTGAGTAATAATACACAAAAAAACACATATATTTATAGATGAGTGAATATCAAAAATATTACACATACTATAAGGGTTTAAAATTTGGGGTTTTTCTAAGTCCTTTCATCATATTCTTTTCCTCCGCAACTTTATATATTTAAAACAATTTAAAAAGTACATGCTACACTGATTAAAAAGTCAAAGAAAATATTACTAAATCTCATAAAATATAAACTCATTTCAAATAAACATTTTATTTTTGGTTCAAGTTGTTTGTCTAAGTAACATAACACAATTACCATACTATGCTGAGGACAAATAATAATCAATTATCAATGACCAACGCATGAACACAAGCATAATTAGTAATTGGTAAAATATTGAATACTAAATATAAGAAAAATCACAAATTGATAACTACTTACGAATAGATAATGCTAAATTGAAAACTTTATTCCCATATCTTAACTGTTATTGTAAGCATGCTTTAATGACATGTCATTGATTCGACGGAAATTGCATACTAAATGGATACATAAATGCATAAATATCTGATTTATTTGATTCTAAACAGAAACGTCGCATGCACCTAAATGGTAAAACAAAATTCAAAAAAATAAAGCGAGTCTTAATATTTAAAGTACTTATATATCCTTACAAGCATGTTGATGTCTTCTAATGGGATGCCTTTTAATGATTAGAGTTAGACCCTAATATCTAAAACCCTTCAAAGGTTCCTTAGTAGGCTTCTTAGGAGAACACGTACCGACATGCTTGGATAATGCGGTGATGGTGAAAAAGTCCTCCGGTAAATGAAGAATATGTGTGGACTTCACAGATCTCAATCTGGCATGTCCTAAGGGTCTATATTCCCTACCCAACATATGGATAAGATGATCAATGAATCCTTAAAGTACAAAATGCTTAGCTTCCTGAACACTTATTCAAGATACGACCAAATCAAAATAAACCACTGAATGTGCTCAAAATTTCTTTCATGACCAATAACTACAATTAGTATTATGAGGGGATGCCTTTTAGTCTCAATAGTGCTAGCGTCAATTATCACAAACTAATGGATGCAGTGTTCTTGAACCATATAGAAAAAATTAGAGGTATACATCGACAACATGGTGGTAAAGTTGTCAGGCGAGAAAAATCGTAGTAAAGACTTGGAAGATACCCTACATTGTGTCATAAAATACAACATGCGCTTAAATTCGACCAAGTGTTAATTTGGGGTTCAAGTAGGGTCTTTGGGAGGTGGAGTATCCAGGATGGTCATAGTGTGATAAACTTCCTGCTATAGTTTCTCTCTTTTAGTTTTTAAAGGTGTGTAATATTTCACATGCCTTCTAGTGTTTTCTTGGTTTTTACTAGACTTGAAGGTTCCCCTTTATCAGATTGGCTGCGTGAGGTGGATTTTGCAATTGATAGAGGACTCGAATCCCCCATAATTTTTATCCTTTGTGTAACTAACCTTCTTTTCAACATTACTTTCTTCTCCTTCACATAAAGTATTATTCTTCCCATGATCTCTTTCATCAAATCCACTGGCTTCTGTGCAAGAGAATCGTTGAAGTGTCCAAACTTAAGTTCATACAAAAATTTCCTGATTGGGGTTGAGTACTTTGTTGGTGGCCTCATTGAACCTCACAAGGTATTCTCATGAAGATTTTGAGTGTCACTCACACATATTAAAAATATTGGTAGAAGATACTTTTCAATGCATGCTCGTTGAAATTGGTGGATTACTTTTCTAAAGAGATCTTGATAATTGGCCACAGAGAACCTGGGAAGGTTCGTGTACGAATGAGGGTTTCTTTCTTTTAATGTTCTATCCATAAGCTTACATTTGAGGGAACCTACCACACCAATAATCTCCATTTGCATATTCACGCCAGTGACATGTTCTAACAAATCGCTCTTTCCATCAAATGTTACCAAGGAAGGAGACTTGAAGTGGAAAAGGGTCATAGATTTTGGAAGATAGGGGTTTGGGATCCCACTCATTTTCACCCTCTTGTGCATTCTTCTCCTATTTTTATTACTGGATGTTTAAGATGTTTTTTTAAGGGTTTCATTCTGATGAAAAAAACTCGTCCATGTATGCTTGCGTCATTGCTAGGATGTCATAGTTGCTAGAGTTGTATATGTGTCTTGTGCCTACCATTATGAAATAATGGTTGAGAACATAAAGACTCTTTTAAGAAATCAGTGCAACCTATGTTAATTTTACCAACCCTACGGTCGACCCATATTATACTTGTAAAAGTACAATGTCTGACATTTCATGTGTCGAGTAAACAAAACCTCAACTTGTGTGATATTTGAATAAGTGATGGATTACTATGACCATTGACTTTCAAGTTTATAATTGCTTTGGTTTATTTGGCCATCAAGCTTTCGTTACAAGGTTACTGCTCATTAATGTCATGTTTCTCCTATGGCCTGTACTGTTATGATCATTTACATCCGTTACGAACATAGCTTTTTCATGGCCGACATTGTCATGTTCTTTTTTTTTGAACTCAGTCGCATAGCATTAATAAACTGTCATGTGACCCATAGTTCAATTAACTGTCATGTGACTCATCGTTGAGTTAACTCTTTGTACCAAAAGTTGAACTGAATTCTTAGTTGGGCGATCTCGCCTTCATAATATATCATGGCGAAAATGTCAAAAGGACTCGAGGTTAGATTCACCTCGCTTATGTAAGCCTAAGTACTCTTCAAGAGTTCAGCGTGCTCTAAAGCGAATGAGTCAGATCCTGTTGATTCCAGGCGGGTTTAAGCCATTATCAACATATCAGTATAAATTAAAATATAGAAGACGACAATCCTTCATCGAAATATTTAAACTCTAATATAATCAATCATGGTTTATTATTATGACAAACAAAAATTTTCTTTGTTAAAAGACTAACAAGCTCAAATGCTCATGAGACCTGAGAGAATAAATAAAAAGGCGAAAGCTTAAAATCAACAAAAGGAATTTGAGTCATAAAAAACTGATAAATTAACAACAACAAAAAAAATCAGATTAAGGTTCCCAAATTAAAAGAAGTAATATTATTGAAGGACATACATGACATAGATTAAAGTGCAAACTAAGTAAATTATTCAACTAAGTAACCAACCATATATGTTATGATAATAAGCATATAAGACATCACTTAATAGCATTAAACAACTACTCCACCTTATTGAAAGTGTTAGTAGGAGACTTTTTCTCGTACATCCTCTTTTTATATCGGTACCCCTTCAAATAAATAAGTAAATTGTGTTAGTTAGTGTTCAACAAAAACAAACAACATAACTTAAAAATATAATAAAAGGATGAAGGTTACTTTTTGTGTTCCATAAATGTAATCACAGTAGGTAAATATGGACGCAAAGTTTCCTTGAGTTTTTTCACCAACAAAATGATGGTAATCATGGTATGCAGGACCTGTATAAAATGGTATATATTTTGTAAAACTCCAAGGAAATTCATAACCACAATGTGTCTCAATGGTTTCTAGATGTCGCAAAATGAACCATAACCAGAAGGTTACAATGTGTCCTGGAACCAATACTGGGCCAAGTAATGCAGGGATACCAAAAATCCAAATCTCAACCCAATGAGCATATGCTCCTGCAAATCCAATAGGTGTTTTGTACTCATGATGAACTTTGTGGATATTTTTATAACCCCATTTGCAATGTAGCATCCTATGAATCCAGTAGCTTGCATAATCTTCTGTCAGAAAGTAAACTAATAATTGCCAAAATAACTCCCACCTTGATGGCAATGACAAACTTGTTCTGATTCCAAGCCACTAAATGAAATTTGTGGTGAAAACATAAAATAAATCCTTAGTCACTAAGAAAAACAGAAATAAATGTAATATAGTAAATTCTAATAGATATTAGTTATGTTAAGAAATATTGAAATATTACTCTCTCATTTTTAAAATAAAATAATATCATTTTAATAGATAAAATTTGTTTTATAATAAATGTCATTATTACTTTTTAATCTATAAAAATTATTTTTTTTAATTGTTATTTTGTACACTATTTTTAATATATTAATAAAATTAATTTAATAAAAATTTATAATATTTTATGACAATATTATTGTATTCTTTAATTTATATACAAAATTTTATACAAAGAATAGAAGTATAAAAAAATAATATACTTTCGCCGTCCCTAATTATAAATAACCTAAATCATAAGTAAAAGAGTAATGTTAGATTTTAATACAACAATAATTTAAAAAAAAATATTTGTACTCATTATTTTTCTCTCTTTCTAATATTTTTAATTTTATTTTTTATATAATTAATAAAAATAATATAATAATGTTGTACATAATTTTTTTTATATATAAAATTAATTATATTTTTTAATTTCCATATAACATTAAAAATAATTTATGATTTGGAACCAATAAAGTAATAAATAATATATACATATTTGGGTAGTATGTGATTGTTTTGGTCAAGTTCATATGATTATTTTAAAGTATAATGATATTATAAATATTATAACGTGATAATAATTTTTTTCAATAATAAAAAAATAATTCTTCTATATGCTATTATAAAATTTTGATAAGTTTTTAAAAAAAATTAAAAGATTATGTTTATGATTTAAAAAAAATGAGTCTTTTTTTATTGGTTTAACTCAATAAATATTAAACCAACTAGATTCACGTGATTTATACGCAAAATTGATTTAACCAAATTTGTTAAAAACTGAAATTTTATCGATCAAAATTGAACTTTAACAATAAAATTGCGGTTTACATCATATTTGAGTTTCAGACCCAATTTCAATTCAAGATTGTCAAACCTTAATAACTTGAGTAGCAATATATATTAATTATCTCCTGTCATCCCATATTTGACATTAATTATAACCTTAATTATACTTCATTTCATTTAGAAAAATAATAAATTGTAAAGTTGGTTGAAGTCACATAAGATAATACATGTTTTGAGCATGTATTATATTTTGTTTAAGGATCCTCTCAGCAATATTTCAATTATAATAGATAGCAATCCTGTATATTTTAGATTTAAAATTTTAAATTTTAAAATTCATTTTTTATAAAGCGAAAGGCTAATTTTTATATCTTATGATAAAAATATATATTATTATAGATTGAAACATAGTTAAAATCATAATTTTTTTTAAAAAATTAACTTGAAAGTGAATTTTACAATTTTTTTTTGAAATAGCTTTAAATTTAAGTGATTTTTAATATTTTGATATTCTCAAAAAATTATAATAAGATGATGAAATACCTAACATAATATTTTAAGAATAACTATTTAAAATATTTCTTATTTAAATCTTTTTTTGAAAAAAATTCTTTATAAATATTTTTCAACAAAAATATGTAATACTATAAAAATTATTTTTTAAAAATGAAAGAAATAGCTACAAAAAAAATCTGCATGTGTTTTAGATTTAAAAATAGTTTTCAAGAATAACTTACTTAAAAATAAAAATACCAAAATATGAATTTTAGTACTTAAAAAAAAATTATTTGACAAACAGTTAATTTTTTTTAAAATTTAAATAGTTTTAATTTTTTTTCTCACATTTTTACATTTAAAATTAATAACATTTATATTTATACAATAATTTATGATGTTTCAAACAAATTCGATTATTTAAAACAAAACATATCATCAATATTAGGTACAAAAATATGGATGAGAGACAAAAACTACTTCAATTTAAAATTAAAAGACTAATATTGTAAATCGGTTAAAATAAAAGGCTTAAAATTGTTATTAATATTGAGAAACATGTGTAAGTTGTATAAATATCACATTACATGAAAAACTAAAGGTTGAATATTTTATAAAAATAACTTATACATGTGAATCTTTGACTTTTAAATGAGTTTTTCACATCTAAGTAAATGTTTCCTCTGGTAATGACTCTTCACTTAAATTCAAAAATAATTAAACTAAAAAATAATTAATGATTTGATGAGTTAATAAAAATAATTAAACTAAAATAATCTACGATTGTGTAAAGAATAAATCTATCTATTTTAAATTTCATCTTTTTATCGTATTTTGCATTTAAAATTAATAAAATATCTCTTTATTCGGTCATTTGTCACGTTTCATCAATAACACCTTGATAGTAGTTAAATTAATAATTAAGATAATAGTTAAATTAATGATTGAATTGGTTAATTTTGAAGTGTCTAAATTAGGATTGCATACCTTGATAGTAGGATAAGAAAATATCTGAACAGGACCAACAGCAATGATAAATGTTTTCATAACATATTTGTAACACTTGAACATTTCCATGAATGTCCTTTTCACATAAGGTTGAATCTTATATTTGTTCAACTTGTTGCATCCACTTAGCTCAATCAATGCAAATGGAATGGGGGCAATAGAGTAAAAGAAGCAGAAGAATAGAGTGTTGTGGCAATGAAGAACAAAGTCAGATTTTTTGGCAGAGTAATTGAACCAAAGTGTCTCAGCAAAAGTGAGGTTTCTCCCAAGTGCATGTTTGGATTCTTCAAGGGTATGGTAAGGAATCATAGTGAGAGAATGTGAAGAAGAAAAATAGAACTTAGTGTGTTTATAAGGAGAAGAAGAGATAAAGTTTGTGTGATATTGAATTCAAATCTTTTATAGTCAAATTGAAAAGGAGTGAGTATGAGAATTTATTAGTGGATTTGGCTGATTAGATAATTCAACTAATACGTGTTAATTGAATTATATATGTGTATGATGTTGATATATAATTAAAATTTTGTCAATAATATTTTTATGATATTTTTTAATATATATTAATGTAAATAAATAAATTATATTTTCAATAAAATTTTAAATGCTCAATGTAACAATTAATATAATTTATTGGGGTGATAAGAGACAAGACATCCTTACTTGACACTAGCACCGCATATTTTTTTTAATAAATGATATGTCTCACTCTCTAAAGTGTCATCCCTTTATTATTAATAAATAATGTTAAAATAATATTAAATGAAATGTCTTCTTCTTAATTTTGGATTTTCACTATTTTGTTTTTACCAAAAAAAATGCTATTTTCTGGGAAAAAAATATTTTGACACCAAAATCATACACTTGTATTGTCACTATAAGCAATATTGTCTCCTGTCACATGATTTAGTAAAGTGACAAAAATTGGACCGTTGCGACGTGTTTATTATGTCTCTAACGTTTTTAATAGTAAAATAATAAGTGTATTGTTAGCACATGGTGTGTCATATATATTTTTTATAAAATAGTTGTGGCGTGAAAATCACGTCGCAACATTTAAATTAAAAAAAACAATTAAAAGTGTCAGACCTACTGAAAAGAAAAATTTTAAAATTTTAAAATTTTAGTTGTGACGTGAATATCACATCACTATGGTTTAGGGGAGAAAAATAATCTGACGTTGAAGTGATGGTGTACTAGGAGTGCAGGTTGACTGACGAAAGGTTATGACCGTTGAAACATTTGCGACGTGAATATCACGTGACAAAGTTGCGATGCGATTATTACTTCGCTACGTTATTATCATTGATTTTTAAAATATAAATGTTAGGTGTTGCAACGTGAATATCACGTGATAAGGTTGCGACGTAAAATTCACGCCACTGACTAGATTATACAGAGGCACACACTACGCCAGAATTTAGTTTTAGCAGCGCATACAAAGACAGCGCTTTTTAAAAAAGCGCTGCTAAAGGGTCAGTAAAAAAAAAGAAAAAAAATTGCCTACCAAAGACAGCGCTTTTAAAAAAGCGCTGCTAAAGGGGGACCCTAAGAAAGCGCTTTTTAAAAAACGCTGCTAAAGGGGTACCCTAAGAAAGCGCTTTTAAAAAGCGTTGCTAAAGGGGGACCCTAAGAAAGCGCTTTTAAAAAGCGCTGCTAAAGGGGGACCCTTAGAAAGCGCTTTTTCTATAAAGCGCTGCTATATGGCATTGCTAAGGCACCCTATGAAAGCGCTTTTTAAAGCGCTGCTAAAGGCCTTTAAAAAGCGTTGTTATAGGTATTAGTATTATAATTTTAAAATACCCTCCAGAATTTAGAAAGAAACAGAACAGCCGCGTACATTTCTTTTCTTCTTTCTTTCTCCTCTGGCGAACGAACTTGCCCTATTCAAACATTCTGTTGCCGTCATCCTCCGTCCGACCGTCGCCCTCTTCCGTTGAATTGCGCCGCCATTCACCGTCCGTTTTCGAGTGCATCCGTCTGTCTGCATTGCATTTCCACCATTGTTACGGTATGTGAAGTTTTACTCTGGTTTTCTTGTTTATTTATCTTTTCACCATTGTTACTGTGGTATTTGAAGATATAGATGGTTTTTTTGTTCTGATCATATAGGTGGTTTTGTGTTATTGAGATATTGAAGGTTTTGTGTTATTGTCTCTTTGTTGTTATTAAGAAATTGAAGGTTTTGTGTTATTGAGATATTGAAGGTTTCATGTAGTTGTTGCAATGCAAAGGTTTGTTGTTATTGAGGCATTGAAGGTTTAATATTATTGTTGCTGTTGTTGTTTTTATTGAGTTATTGAAGGTTTAGTGAAGGTTTTCAATATAGTTTGGAAATTCCTATTTTTTAAGAGAATAGCCAACATGAATATGGTTTTATATGATATGGTTTTATATGTTATTATGGTTTTGTATGTTGATGGTTTTATATGTTGATATGTTAGTATGGATTTCTCAATGTTTATATGATATGTTATTATGGTTTTATATGTTTAGTTAGGATTTCTCAATGTTTAGTAAGGGTGTCATTTTAGTTTAAGGATTATCTAGTACTTTTAATATGATTTGTTTTGGTGGATTATCTAGTATTTTTGTTTTGGTTAATTATTAATATGATTTTAATAAAATTTATATTTTGTCTGCTATATGGGTTACTTGTGAAGAGCAAAGTTGTGATCGTTTCTAAGCATCCTACTGTGTAGCATTCTTAGAAGTTAGTGATTTCTTTACAGGTATTCTCTGTTTTGTTTAACTTTCATAGTTTAGTGTAGATTACTCAATTAGTATGAATAAAAAATGGATGTCCGGTAATCAATTGTCAAAAGAGTACGAGAATGAGGTATCGAAGTTCGTTAAGTTTTCTGTTGAACATGCCAAAGACCCCAGTAGGATCACATGTCCTTGCTTAGGATGCTGTTATGGGCGTCGAGTTGACGCCGTTCAGTTGGAATCTCATTTAATGAGACATGGAATTGATTGAAGTTACACATGTTGGACATTACATGGTGAGATAAGTAACGAGAATGTTGAACCCCGGAATAATACGACATGTGCTTCAAAGGACAATGGCAGGGATACATATGATTGTGATCGAGTCGAAGAGATTGCAGAATCACTTGAAGAAGATCTTCAAGATTGTCCCAAGATGTTTGAGAGGTTGGTAAGCGATGCAGAGAAACTGTTGTATAAAGGTTGCACTACTTTCACAAGATTGTCCGCGATATTAAAGTTGTACAATTCAAAGGCGGGTAATGGATGGTCGGATAAAAGTTTCACAGAGTTGTTAGCCCTACTTCAAGAGATGCTTCCGGAGGATAATGTTCTTCCCAATCGAACCTATGAAGCTAAAAAAATGTTATGCTTTATTGGCATGAGCTATGATAAGATACATGCTTGTCCAAATGATTGCATTTTGTTTCGAAATGAATATGCATCATTAAACGAGTGTCCTAAATGCGGTGTATCTCGGTATAAGAAAAAATTGTCACCAGCAAAAGTATTATGGTATTTTCCTATAATTCCGAGATTCAGACGCATGTTTCGTAGTGAAACAGATGCAAAACACCTGACTTGACATGCAGATGATAGAATTGTAGATGGGAAGTATCGACATCCGGCAGATTCACCACAGTGGATGAAAATTGATAATGATTATCCTGATTTTGGAGAAGAAGCTAGAAACCTTCGCTTGGCATTATCGACTGATGGAATGAATCCGCATGGTCTGCAAAGTATCTCACATTCCACCTGGCCTGTAATTATTATGATTTATAACCTACCTCCATGGCTATGTATGAAGCATAAGTACATGATGTTATCTATGTTAATTTCTGGCCCTAAACAACCAGGGAATGACATAGACGTATACCTGACACCTTTAATTGAAGACCTAAAGAGTTTGTGGGAGAACGGTGTGGAGGTTTATGATGGATATAGGAAAGAAAGTTTTAATTTGAGGGCGATGTTGTTTGGCACAATTAATGATTTCCCAGCATACGGAAATCTATCGGGTTATAGCATTAAAGGTCAATGTGTGTGTCCTATCTGTGAAGAAAACACAGATTGGACGCGGTTGGAATTTGGTTAGAAGAATGTCTTTCTTGGTCATCTTAGATTCTTAAATTCTAATCATCACTACCGTGGGTGGAGAAAAGCATTCAATGAAAATTCAGAACAACATAAAACTCCACCTACATTGACCGGCGAACAAATTTTTGAAAAGGTGAAAGATGTGAGTACTAAGTTTGGCAAGCCTTTTGCTCATACGCTTGTCACGTGTGGGTGGAAGAAGAGGTAAATTTTGTTTGAGTTTCCGTATTGGAAGTCGTTGTATGTAAGACATTTTCTTGATGTTATGCATATTGAAAAAAATGTATTTGAAAGTGTTATTGGTACGTTACTCAATATACAAGGAAAGTCTAAGGATGGCCTTAAAGCAAGAAAGGACTTGGTAGCAATGGGAATAAGAAATGAATTAGGACCCTTGAAGAAAGGAAATCACACATATCTTCCACCTGCTGCTTATACTTTATCTAGAAAGGAGAAAAAGATATTGAGTAAGTTTCTGAGTGAAGTTAAAGTTCCAGAAGGATACTCTTCAGATATTAGAAGACTTGTTTCTATGAAAGACCTCAAGTTAAAGAGTTTAAAGACACATGATTGCCATATTATAAGGAACACTTTCTACCAATAGGTATACGTTCTATTTTGCCAGAAAAAGTGAGAGGCGCAATAACTAAATTATGTTTTTTCTTTAGGTCAATCTGTAGTAAGGTGATAGATCCTGCGATCTTACCAACATTGCAAAGATAAATAGTTATTACTTTGTGCGAGCTTGAAATGTATTTTCCTCCATCATTTTTTGACATAATGGTACATCTAGTTGTTCATCTTGTGAAAGAGACACAACTGTGTGGACCTGCCTATATGAGATGGATGTACCCTGTTGAACGTTATATGAAAATATTGAAAGGGTATGTGAAAAACCAAAGTCGACCAGAGGGATGTATTGTTGAACGATACATTGCTGAAGAAGCTATTGAGTTTTATACTGAATATTTGTCCAACGTTCAATCCATTGGCCTCCCAAAATCTCATGTTGTTGAAAAAATAGTAGGTAAACAGTTAATTGGAAATAAAGTTGTGACAGTTTCAAGGGATGAACGGGAGCAAGTGCATTTGTATGTTCTGCACAATGACATTGAGGTTGAGTCGTATGTTGAAATGCACAAGGATGTTCTCCGAGGTTTAAATCTGAATAGAAATGAAAATTGGATAGTACGTGAGCACAATCGAAGTTTTATAACATGGTTCAAGGAGAATATTTTTTCAAAGTTTTATTCTGATCCCGCTTCAATAATAGAAAGGTTGAGATGTTTAGCATATGGTCCAAGTTTGCATGTGTTTTCTTATAGTGCATACGCAATTAATGGATACACATTTTATACCAAGGAACAAGATGATAAAAGTACAATGCAAAATAGTGGTGTCACCGTGCTTGCCAAAGCAATGCACATTTCCTCGTATTATGGGGTTATCGAGCGCATTTGGGTGTTTGATTATGAGAAGTTTCATATTCCTATCTTTGGATGCAAGTGGGTTGAAAATAATAGTGGCATACGAATGGATAAATCAGGTTTTTTGAAAGTGGATCTTAATAAGGTGGGCTACAAAGATGACCCTTTTATTCTAGCCACGCAAGCTAAACAAGTGTTCTATGTCACTGATCCGACAAGTACGAAATGGTCTATAGTTCTTTTTTCCAACAAAGCAATCGATGATAACATTGGAGAAAATGGGGATGTTGATGTTGAAAATGAATCTTATATTATAGATGATCCAGATGAGAATATTAGAGCAGACGAATCATATATTAGAAATGATTATAACGAGGGAATTTGGATCAATCCATCTGTCCGTGTTGTTAAGAGACAAGTAAACCCCGTTAAAATGAAAAAAAGAAAGAGATGTTAAAGGTACTTGTAACATATTATTTCTTATTTATATCATGCAATAAAATAACATATTATAATATATTTATACCATGTTTTTCTTATTTATACATTTCTTATGTATATATTTGTTATTTACATATTTGCATGTCATTCATTTGATACTTTGGTTTTTCTGAATTACAGGTATATATATATTATGGCCAGCAACGAGGAAATATCGCATGATGGAAAACAAACAACAAAAGACGTGGAAGGCAATATTAAAAGAGGCATAACGATTATGAAAAAAATCATTCGTGCGAGAGATAAAGGAGTAAAGTATGATGTCCATTGGAATGAAAGAGATCAGTTAGTTGAGCCTAACGGTGCGTTGCTAACAAGTTACATCAGAGCACTTGTACGTTCGCAAGTTCCGATTACTTACGATAATTGGAGAATTCTTTCATTACAACCGGCTAAAGATAAAATTTGGAGCGAGATTCAGGTATGATATTTGATTATTTTTAATTATGTTGACAGTTACGTCTTTAAATTAATTATACTAACATGTTATATGTATGTGTGTTTGTTTGTAGAGATCTTTTAATATTGAAGATCATAGGAGAAAATATTGTATTCAATTGGCCGGAAAACGCTTGAGGGGATTTAGAGCGTTTTTAACAAACAAGTTTCTAAAAGATTCTGAAGGAAACTTTGTTGACTCGGAGCGTCCAATGAAGTACGCGGATTTGATTTCGGATGAAGAATGGGAGACGTTTGTTGCAAAGCGAAGAACAAAAGAATTTGAAGTAAGTACAACTTATCATGAATTATGTATAGTATATATACTTCTTCCACAAGAGTTCTGATAAACTTGTTTTTTCAGGTTGTTAGTGGCGTAAATCGTCAACGGGCATCAAATCCCGCATATCCATACAGAAAGGGGCGTTTGGGATATGCATGCTTAGAACAAAAAATAGTAAGTACATATAAATGCTTTAATATGATATATTTACAAAAAAATAGTAAGTATATATAATAGGATATAATGCTTTATTATCCGTCTTAATGCGTAGTTGGAAGAGGAGAAGAGTGATGCGACATCTCTTCCGGACCATGTTGTATGGAAGGCTTCCCGTGTGGGAAGAGATGGAGTCGTTCAAGAAGAAGTTCAACAAGTCTTTGAACAATGTGTAAGTACAATGTTATCTTTGTCAGTAACTGATCAAAAGTGTATAATATATTTATATATGTTTTTATCTATATTTCAGGAGACTCTATCTCAGACCATAACTCCTGCTGAGGACGATGATTGCAGGAGCTTACTGAGTCGGGTGTTGAATGTTCCTGAGTATTCTGGGCGTGTGAGGGGTAAGGGATTTGGTGTCACTCCATCCAAACTGTATAAGCAGCCAAAGAAAAAAAAATCCAACCAATAAAGAAGTGATGGATACTTTGGAGGAATTGAAAGCGCAGATTCGTGAATTACAGAAGGACAAGGAGAGATACATATCAGAAAGGCGCGCTCCAGAGGGTAAAGCTACTAGTGACAAAGATAGTATCGGTTGTCCGCAGAAGCTTCCAGAGGTAATTGTATATATTACATTGAAATTAATTTAGCACAGTTTACTTAATTGACACATTAACTGATCATTATTTGTTTAGGGAATTTCACTTTGCCGGCTATATTTATCGTCACCGACTCATCGAATGGTTGGCAAGGGAAAGGTGCATAACTTTCTGGGAGACTTACTTCACCACAAACCCCCTCCCTTCTGGATTTTTGAAAGTATCTATTGATATTGCGTTAGAGGGGGGTGCGTTGTTGCCTATACCAGATGATATTTCAGGCGCAACAGTGGTGGGAGACGCAATAGGAGCGTATGTGGCATGGCCGACCAATCTCATTTGCATAGATGATGAGGTAGGTTGAACCTTTTAATACTCAAATGTTTTATGATCCATACATGAAAGTTATTCTTACATTTACATTTTCTTATTTACATGATGATCTTAGACTCCTACAAAATCCAAATCAAAAGATGATAGAATTATTGTGCGGGATACCGATTCAGCTGCATCAAAGAAACATGTACTACTACAGTTACATGATTATCTTATTATACATTAATTACTGAACTTATATATGACTTTTAGGTTCATGATCAGCATTCGCAACAAGTCAGTAAGGGTAAGATGCCTGAAACTTCCAAGGTGCCCAGAAAAGCATTTGTTCCTCGATTTAGGATGTGCCTTGAAACATATGTGGGAACATCAGATGTGCCTGAGGGTGGCATCCGTCAAATACATATGGACGGAGGTATTTTCGGTTTTGAATATCCCGAAACAATTGCTAAGGAGGATTTTGACCAGGTTTTCAACCATTCTGAATTGGGAGTCGGTGTTATGCATTCATACATCAGGTACTTCGATCCATTTTAATTAAATAATTGAATATTTTAAAATTTGCTCGTTTAACTGAATATTCTAATGTTGATTATGTTTTTTTAGGTTCTTGTATGACAAGTTGTTGGTCCTGAATGATTTGACTTCAGTATTCGCATTCTTATCTGCTAGCTGTGTCAACTCACGGACAATAGACCAGACACCAGATACAGTTAAAGAGTACACAGTGCAGAGATTTATGGGCGCGACTACGGAGAAGTTGTTCTTGTTGCCATATAATACTGGCCATGGGTTAGATTTTATTCTAAATTCATTTATTATAATTGTTCGATTTTTGCCTTTCTATATAACATTTTCGTCTAAACTGTTGTCTTATTTTATAGTGGACATTGGTTGTTGGTCGCGATTAATCCGAGGAAAGAAATAGTATATTATATAGATTCATTGGATGACGATACAACAAAATATGAAAATCTGAGGAACATGGCTGATACATAAGTGATGAGATATATTATTCTGAATAATTATATATCTTTATTTATTATGTGACATTTGTTCTAAATATGTGTTTATATTATGTTAGAGTTATACAAATATTCAGAGCACAAAGAGATGCAACGGTGCCAAAAAGTAAGGCTAACAACATCAACTGGATCAGAGTGGAGGTATATTTTCCCATGTTTGACTGTTATAGTGGTTCTACTTGATAAAACTATTTAAACTATATATCCTGATAAATGTTCGTTTGTTTTTTCCATTTACAGTGTCCTCGTCAACGCAATGGGATTGACTGCGGATATTTTGTATTGCGCTTTATGAAGGAAATTATTCTTTCTGGTCAAATAGAGGTTCCAATCATGGTATGGATCAATTCATTATATAAGTTATATGATTCATTTTGATAATTATCCGATACTTCATCTGAGTAATTAGTTTTAAAATTAAATCTTGCATGTTCTGTTATATTATGTAGTATTTTGATGAATTCAAGTGCGCTACTTACACGAAAGCAAGATTGGAAGAAATTAAAGAGGAATGGTGTCAATTTATTCTTGAGTTGAGAATTGTATAAATTTATTGGATTGGAAGAATTGTAATTATATGTAAATTGACTGTATTTGTGATGTTGTAATTCTGAGGATCAGATTTTCTTGTAACATATTTAAGATGGTTTATGTGTATTAAAATGATTATGGGCAAAGTGATGAGTTACAATGTATACTTAAAGGCCAAAGTTTTGAATTGTATATATAAGGCCAAAGTTTTGAATTGTATATTTAAGGCCAAAGTTTTGAATTGTATATATAAGGCCAAAGTGTTGAAATAAATGCCTGAATTATAAGCAGGTTTGTGTAATATAAGCAGGTTGTTGGTAAATATACAAAACAGGGTGAATATTTAAAAAAAAAATTTAAAATCTGGGACATTAGACAACGCTTTTACAAAAAAGCGCTGCTAAAGGTTACAAACATAGAGCTACAAAAGCACTGCTATAGGTTTGGAAGGGGGGGGGGGTCTAAGACAGCGCTTCTAAAAAGCGCTGCTAAAGGGGGGGCTATGACAGCGCTTTGTAAAAGCGCTGCTAAAGGTGGGGTCTAAGATAGCGCTTTGTGAAAGCGCTGCTAAAGGGCTAAAAAAGCGCTGTTAAAAGTGCTGCTGAAGGGAGCCTTTAGCAGCGCTTTTTCCATAAAAAAGCGCTGCCTTTACCTTTAGCAGCGCTTTTAAGCGCTGCCAAAGGCCAAAAAAAGCGCTGCTAAAGGTCTTTTTTGACATAGTGACATGTTACCTCTTTTCTTAGATCACACTTAATATTTTTTTAAATAAGTTTATAAAAAATAAAATATGTTATATTAATTATTTTATATGTTATATTATATGTTATGCATGTATTATATGTCATGTTATATGTTATGCATTTTATGTTATGTTATATTATATATTTACTAATTATATATGTATTATATGTTATGTTATATGTTTATTAAATGTTTAGTTAAAAGAAAACTGTATGAAATTATTATTTAAGTTTATTTAAAATAAAATAGTATGAAATTTATTTGTAGTTATATATATATATATATATATATATATATATATATATATATATATATATATATATATATATATATATATATATATATATATATATATATATATATATATATATATATATATATATATATATATATATATATATATATATATATATATATATATATATATATATATATATATATATATATATATATATATATATATATATATATATATATATATATATATATATATATATATATATATATATATTTATATATTTATATATATATATTAAGAATAATTAAAAAATAGTAGAAAGTTTGTTTGTATTACAAATAATTTTTAGTTAATATAAATTTATGATAAAGAATAATATTAAGTTAGTTATTTTATAAAAGTTCATGAAATTGGTTGATATATTAAAATCACATTTGTAATTAAAAATACAATGATTGTATACATGTGTAATATAGAATATTATAGGTGTTATCGTAGTTGGATGTACCATAAGTTGTATCTATGAAGACGCGAACTTAAACCAAATTTTAAGGAGGAAGTTAAAGAGTTTATCACGTGGACATTTTTCTCAGGAATGTTGTCGAAGCGAAGGAAGAGTTAGATGTCCTTGTCTTAAATGTGGATGCAGACCTATAATTAGTGACCCAGAGGAAGTAGAACGTCATTTGAAGAGAAGGGGTTTTATTGAAAATTATTGAGTTTGGACATATAATGGAGAAGAACTCTCAAGTAGCGTACCAGAGACTAGTAATACGCATGTTTCAAGTAGTCGATCATCGATGGAACATGGAGAAAACTTTAATCTGATCAGTGAGATGGTGGGCGATGCTTTTGGTGTGAACTTGACCTATGACGAACATGAATATTTTGATGGGGAAGAGTTGCCGAATGAGGAAGCGCAAATAATTTATCAATTTTTGAGTGGGATGAATACGTCGTTGTTTGAGGGGTCGTCGGACTCAAATTATCAAATTGTGTGAGATTATTGAGTACCAAGTCAAATTGAAATGTTCTTGATCAGCGTTTGGAATTTTTTGCAAAAATGATGCTCGATGCGACTCCTACGAAAGACAACTTACCTATAAGTTTTTATGATGCAAAGAGGTTGGTGTCGAAGTTGGGTTTAGAAGTAAGAAAGATTGATTGTTGCATTAGTGGTTGCATGTTGTTTTATGACAATGAGTTTGGTATTAGTGATGGAGCATTGGAGGAATTTAAGTTTTGCAAGAGTCCAAGATATAAAGTTCGTAGTAAAGACATTGACCGTAAGCAAAAACTTGTAGCATTAAAGTCCATGTTTTATCTTTCGATAATACCAAGGTTGAAAAGAATGTTTGCTTCAATGTACAATGCAAGTCAAATGACATGGCATTATACAAACAAAAAACATTCAGGAACTATGCGACATCCATCTGATGACGAGGCATGGAAGCACTTTGATCGCATACATATTGATTTTGTCGCAGAACCTAGAAACGTGAGGCTTGGATTATGCTATGATGGTTTTACTCCATATGTCCAAGCGTCTGGAAGTGAATATTCTTGTTGGCCAATTATTGTAACCCCTTACATCCTCCCTCCTGAGATGTGCATGAAAAAACCATATATGTTTTTGACCTGCCTCATTCCAGGACCGTCGAGTCTAAAAGCCGGAATCGATGTGTACTTACAACCTTTAATTGATGATTTGAAGAGGTTGTGGATTTGAGAATGGACTTATGATATATCAAGTGAATAAAACTTTACAATATGAGCTGCCTTGATGTGGACTATTAACGACTTTCCAGGATATGGCATGTTGTCTGGATGGGGTACGCATGGAAAAATGGGATGTCCGCATTGCATGGGGAACACCAAGGCATTTACGTTGGAAAAAGGGGGGAAAGTTCATGGTTTGACTGTCACCGTAGATTCCTACCAAGAAATCATCCCTATAGAAGAAATAAGAATAATTTCAAAAAAGATGAACGAGTAATATATTTGCCTCCGCCTCGATTGTCACCAGGTGAAGATGGAACCAAGTTTGTTAACTATCAAAATTCACAAATATTGGTAAAACATGTAGAATTCAAGGATATGGGGTCACACACAATTGGACAAGAAAAGTATATGGGGTCACATACCATAAACAATGGTGTATTTGTAAAAGGAGTTACAGATGGTGGTGATGACGACTTCTATGGCTTTGTTAAACATATTTACGAGTTGGTATACAATTACTTGGACTCGGAAAATAAAGTTGTCTTATTTTATTGTGACTGGTACAATCCATCTGTCAGAGGTGCAAAAATAGATAAGAAATATTGTATTGTTGAGATTCGAATGGACCGAAGTTACAAAGAGTATGACCCTTTCATAATGCCATATATTGTTAGACAAATTTACTATGTTCCTTATCCTTTAATTGTACCACGTAAACGAGGGTGGTCTGTTGTAATCAAAACAAAAACCATTGAGTCATATTGAAACTGGCGATCTAGTGGAAGATGTTGCTAACCAAGTTGACGAAGCTGAACAAATTAATGATGTGATTGCAGTTGAACAAATTACAAGTTTGTCTAATACAACGGTTGAGGGGCATCAAGTTGACGCGTCTATATTGTTGGATGAAAATGGAGTGGACGACGAGCATGAAAAGTTTGAATTCGACGATAATATCACATCAGATGATGATAACGATATGGATGAAGAACATGAAGATTTTGAATAAATTATTTTCGTAATTTAACTTGATGAAACTTTGTATTGAATGTGTTAATGAATATATGTCTATGGGATTGTATTTTTTAAGATTTATTATTTGTGTTGTTCATGAATATATATATATTAAATGTGTATTCTTTATAAATAGGTAAAATGCCACCCCGATCTGATAAGTGTAAGGGTAAGAAGTCTCAATGTCTGAGAGTAATAGTATGTCAGCTACCTCAGTCGGCCATGTGTCCTCCCCCGCAGAGTCAGGTAGATTCTATGTCTATAGCCAGTTCTCAGCCTTTCATGACATTACTCTCCCCTCAGGAGTATCTAGCTTTTATTAGCCCATCTGGAGTTTCATCTTTTATTAGCCCATCTGGGGACCAACTTTTATTAGCCTATCTAAGGGCCCTAGTTATCCATACCAGCAGGTACCCTCATCCTTCATGCAGTCTGGGGGATCTAATTTTCCAACTTCCCACAGGTACCCTCATCCTTCACATAGTATGGGGGATCTCACACCGCATAGCCCATACAGGTACCCTTACCATCCATACATATACATGTGTGAGAATGATCATGAGGAGCCAGCTGAGGACGATCATCAGGTGGATGATGAAGAGGAAGCTGCCAATGATTAGGTGGTTTAGATCATTGATGAAAGATATTTCATTTGACCTAGTGGAAATTTGCAAGTTTTAAATTTTTATTTAAGTATACATGTTTTCATATTTTATGTTAACTTATATTTCATACTAATATAAATTATTGATGTTTAGTTTTGAGCCGAGTCGGACTGCTGCCTACTGTATAAGTTATGTAATTTAACAAAAGTATAAAAAAGCTTGGAAGAGATTTAGAGAAGTTGATGGGGACGAAATAAAATCTTGATTTAAGTTATTTAAGATATAATTTATTTATTTTTGTTAATGTAATTTATTTGTTAACTTATTTTTGTTTAAATTAATTTTTTATTATAATTATCTAACTATTTTATTTGAATGTCTTACAAAATTGTAAAAAAAGTGTACGTGGGAAAAAATGAATGAAAAAGAGGTTAGAAAAAAATATTTTGGCAGAACAACAATTCGACTTTCTGACATGCTACAGCGTTCTAGAAAGCGCTGGAAACGTGAAAGTATTCGTCTCAACTAGAAAGGCAAAGAAGTATTCGATGAACTTCTTGTTTATTGGGGCTCAGATTCTGATTTTAAGGCAAGATCTAAAAAAAAAGAAGAGCATCTGAAAAAGGGAGTAGCCTTAATGCAGTTGGAAGTATAAGTGTTGTCGAACATGCTCGATGCATGGTAATTATTACTACTATTTTAAGTTATATTATGATTTATTATATATTTTTAATTAAAGTTAATTTTATTATTTAGGAAAAGAGATTGGGGAGACCTCCACTCGTGAAGGAGCTAATTGTAAAGATTAAAATAAAAAAATCGGGAGAATTTGTTGACGAACGCACCAAAAAAGATTTGGTAATTCGTTTCATTTTATTTAAATTATTTATATTTTTCTTATTTAATGACAATTTCGTGACGTGATTATCATGTGGCAACTGAGATATTGTGGCGTGAAAATCACGTGGCTATATCTATTATTTAATTTAACTTAAATTATTTAAGCGGTATTTAACTTAATTTTTTTATTGTATGTGTAAGAGGATTATCGGGTATTGCTCACACAATTTTTGGTAGAAAATCTTCAGTATACTCCAAGAGGTTCCGAGCCGCTCAATCCACAAATGGATTTTTATATTTAGGATTTAGTAACTAGCGAAAAGGGACCAAATGAATGTTTATTTGATGTTGGTGCTTTGGCCGGTGGTATGAGAAAAGGGGACAAAACTCTATTTCAAATAGTTGGAGATGGTGAAGGAACATCACATCCACCATAATTGACCTCCGAAATGCTAGAAACGGTAAGACAACTGGCGATAATTGAGGCGAGATGCGAGTCAGCGCAACGTGAAGCGACACTAAAGGCCAAAATGGAGGAGCAACAACGTCAGATAGAAACAATGAAGAAGAGGCAAGCTGATATGAAGGAAATGATGCACCAATTTATGCAATCACAAGGTGGCGGTAATCCAGTTGCTAGAAATGAAGGAGTTGATAGTCAACAACAGATGGATGACGACGATGGCGATGATTTTGACCTTGAGGACTTTCCAGATCCGGATTGACCAGAAGGATTTATTTTTATTTTAAATTTTTATTTTTGTAAAATATTAATTACATTTTAGTATATTATACACTTTTTATTTAAAAATTTTATTCTTAATTTTGATATTTATTTATATTTATTAATTTTTCAATTTAAAGTATTATTAAAAAAAATTATTACTAATTTTGTATTGTAAAATAATAAAAAAAAACTATAATTAAAATTTTAAACTATAATATACAAACTAAAATATTTTAAACTTTAATTAAAAATACAAATTATTATTATTATTATTATTATTAAATGTGTAATAAAATAAACCAATTTTTTTAAAAAATAAAATACTTAGCCACGTAATATTCACGTCGCAACTTGCCACGTGAAACTCATGTCGCAACTTGCCACGTGAATATCACGTGACAAAGTTCTTACACATGTCTGCCACTGTTTCTATTACACCTGCTACACATGCAACTCTGTTTTATTTGTTGCGACGTAAAAATCACGCGGCAAAGTTACGACGTAATTTGCACGTGGCAACAGAGTTGCCACACGTGCTCCTGCCCGTGAATGGTCACGTCGCTAAAATCAGTTTGTGACGTGATTTTTCAAGTTGTGACGTGAATATCATGTGGCAAAAAACATTTTTTTTGTGTAGTGTGTTTGTCATTGTTAACAAATAAGACGAACAATAGTGTTTATAATTTTGAATTTTTTATATTTTTTCTCTTCCCAAACAACTCTGATTAAAGGTGTTTAAAAAAACTTAATTAATATAAGTTATATTTTGGTTGATACGATAAAAGTGTTTGTTGTTGTTGTTGTTATTGTTGTCGTTGTTGTTGTCATCGTTGTTGTTGTCGTTGTTGTTGTTGTTGTTGTTGTTGTTGTTGTTGTCTTTGTTGTCGTTGTTGTCTTTGTTGTTGTTGTTGTTGTTGTCGCTGTTGTTGTCATCGTTATTGACATCGTCGTTGTTGTCATTATTATTATTATTATTATTGTTGTTGTTATCATTGTACCTTCATAAGGTTAGTTTTGTATTTACTAGAATTTAATATTTATACTTTAGTGTAACCCTTACTCTTCAAATTTTGTTTATTTGATTGAAACCCTAAGGCAAAGGGCCTTTATCAAATATTATTGGAATGATGTACCTTTTAGGATTGGAGAAGTTATCGTCGGGAAGAGTGACTATTGCTACTCTTATTTTCATATAGGGTTTTTCAGTGTGTGTTAATTGTCTAATAGGGTGACACTTAAATAGCTAAATGATTGAGCGCAGAGAACTCTCATTGAACTTAACTGAATTGTCAAACCCATCACGGTCCATTCAGACACAAAATTCAATCAAATAATTCATCAATAATTAGTGTTTTATAAGAATCGGCCATAATATAATTTATCAATAATTAATTATGTCAATTCACATTTGATTAACAATCTCTCACGTGGATGATGATAATTAATTATTAAAAATATTAATTTAATATTAAAATATCAATATTAATATTTTAACATTGCAGAAATTGAATTCGATAAGAAAAATAAATCATACATGTTAAACACTCACAACTTATATAAATAATGATGAATTTAGAGTAACATATTTAAGTTAAGAGACATATGTTATTAAGAATTGCTCAAGCATTTGAATATGCTAATAATAAACTTTGACTAACCTAAAATATCAAAAGACTTACTCATGTGTATAAGTATGTGGTTAGTGTTTTACTAATGAGTTCTCAAATTAAAGGTCATAGAATATCCACATATGTCTAACAATAGAGTAATAACATTTAATCATAAGTATTTTTACAAAATAATACCATACTCAATAGAAGTATTGCTATTATACTTGTACTTTCATATTTGTGACCTCAAAGAGTGTGGATGTTGAATATAGAATAATACAATATTATTGTATGCTAAAGAATTATTGTGTCTTTTTAATATCAACCTAAACATCAAATTATGATGCTTCCTAAGATTAAAAGAATGATATATATCTCAGTATAATAGAATACAACTTCTTAGAATTATTGTATATTTTGAATTCTTCTTAGAATATGTCATATTTTATAATACGAACAAGAATACATGACAATGTGAGAATAATATTTTTTTGTTACGCGCAGCAGAAAAATGAAACTTTAATTTAGTTAATATTGAGGATATAATAAAAGTAGTCGTAAACTTTCATCAACAATATAAGTCTCTATAATAATATTATATTAAATAAATAATATTCGTTTCTATATAATTGACATGTTAAATTCTCCCACTTGATAGAGAATAATAGTTAATGTATTAATGTAAGAATTTTAAAATATTTAAACAAATATTCAACTATTTTCTTTATCACACACTGATAATATTAAATAATGTCACACTGATAGGGTATGTCAATCAATTACATAATACAAAGACAATTGAAATTCATTTAAAAAATATTGAAAATAAATTATTGGATTTCATAAAGTATTACATGTCTTTAAAATAATTTTCTATTAACTGTAACCTCAAATTAGAAAATCGAAAATAATAAATAATAAATATAAAAACAATGTACAAATATTATATATAAAAAGTTTTAATACCGATAGAGTACTCGAATCATAATTTACATAATCATAAATCACAAGTACATTGAACAAAAACATTATATTAATAATAACACACCAACACGGTATAACTATTATTAATATAATATTTATTATAATTAAAATAAATTTAATTATTTTACTAAATAATATTTCTACAATTGTATCTATGATAGGTGATATTACAATTATACAAATTAAACAATATTCTTTAACTATTTATAATAAAACTTTCAAAATAATAGAATTTTTAATATACTCATAAGATTAAATTTTAATAATATATTTATTTGAGCATATAACAAGAAACCAATTTGTGAAGATAAAGAAAGAGTTTTAATTTCAGTATATTCTAGAAAATAACAACATTTAATTTCTATAAAATTTCACAATTTAATTTCAAAAATGGAAGTGAATAATATTTTAAAATTTTTTTCTTTATATGTAATTATATAATAATTATAATAAATTCAAAAAATTATAACTAACCTCTAAAATAATGTGACATTCATTCGTGTAAGTAGAGTCATTAAACTTTCATGACTTTTAGAGTATTGTAATATCATCTCTAAAAACAATTTATAAAAAAGAATAAATCATTATATCAAAATATAAAATTTTAATAATAAATCATTAATAAATTATTACATAAAATTTAACTCTTCTAATTTGATACAAATATATATTATAATACAATGATGATGTAATTTATACTCCATTGAGATTTTTTTTTGTTGGAAATAAAGACAACTTCATAATTGTAATATTCTAATATGGAAAATAATGATACAAGACCAGCACAACCAAGAAAAACACAACAAAGACAATCAAACTATAAAATCTATCATAAAATTAGCTAAGTAATTCCTAACTTTTGAATAGCACCACCCCTATAAGAAAATGGGTGGAAAGCTCAAATGATTCGCAGTGCAACTGCTGAAATTATTTATGAAATTTGGAAGCATAAAAACAATTTGAATTTTCATTTCAATAACATCTTATATTATATATAGAGTAATTTACAAAAATAGTAGGTATTTTTTTTAGGCTTTAATGAGCGTCCACATATTTTTTTCTATAGGAAGTTTTATTTGTATAACAGAAAGGAAGATTACCTAATAAATTATTTTTCGAAGAATCTTTTGAAAATACCGTATAAAATTTGTTGTCAATTTTATTTACTTAAGAACACAAACTACACATATTGGTATTCATATAAGTATAACTAATTTAATCAAGGATTTGTTAAGTAATTGTTCAATTCACGGAAAGTCCATCTCAACTTTTCAAAGTCATTTTTCCATTAGCATTAGAGATAAATTGTATATAAAAATAACTAGATTTAATTCTAATTATCATTTGCAACTTCCAATTATCATTGCTTTAACAATGATTTCAATATCACCAGGTCAATTAAAAAGAAAACATAACGGAGGTGCAAAGTCTACTTTTACCTCTTTATTATATATGATTAAACAAAATAGGGTTCATATATTTTCACAATAGCTATATATATCTATTTGACTCTAATACTAATTAATGAAAGTTTAATTAAATTGATTGATATAAATTATAATATATTATTATATTAAAAAATAATTAAATATTATAAGAACGGTGTACTGGTGTACTTTATAGTATTATAGAAGTTGTCATCAGGATGAGTGACTAGGAAAATATTAATACTTTTATTGTCATGTAGAATTTTTTTTTATTTTTTATAAGCAAAGATATATTAATGGAGATTAAGAAAATCTCAGAACAGTCAAGTGAACAACCACAGCCTAAAATATGACTATTACATAAAATCGAACGGGAATTTAAATCATTCATACAAGCTACAATGATTACTATCCTGTCTACCTAAAATCAACCAATTCCACGAGATAACTTTAATATCCGTAACAATGTCGTCGACGTCAAAGGTTTCATTTCTGAAAAAGGTGTTATTTCTAACCCTCCATATACTCCAGCAAGAGATGAACCAAATTGAGTTGATCTTGTCTTCTTTGCAACGACCCAGAAGTCTCGATTTCTAGACCTTCGCATGAGTACTACAACAATCCTCCGATATGTTCTCTATATCTACCCAATCGCAAATCCTATCCCACACCAACGAAGATTTAGAGCACGAGAAGAAGAGATGTGGGACGTCCACGTAGCTTGACGAACAGAAAACACAATTCGAATTTTGGGAAAATTCGATAACCCTTCTTCTCATCAAATTAGATATGGTAGGCAGCCTATTGAGCACCAACCTCCAGATGAAAGTTTGGACTTTTGCCGGTAAAACCGTATTCCAAAGGATCTCCAGAAGATTTGCTCTATCTCTACCAATATTCAAAAGCAGGATCAGAAGAGGATAAAGCATTATAGAGGGAGCTTACCTTATACGAAAGAGACTCGTGAGGAAGCCAATTCCAATTATCTTCAACATTGATTTTTGCTACCACCTGCTCCAGCAGAGAACTGCATTCAGACCATTCTGTTTCAATATTGGGTCCCTCGTTTATCAAAGTTTCTCTAAGTTTCCAAAACCACTGACCATCCTTCCAATTTCCCATTTCATTGGCGGTCGAAACTTTCCTGGTACAGCACTAAAAAAGTCGTTGAAATCTATTTTCACTATGCCAAAAATGGCCTTTAGCAGCGCTTTTTTTGACCTTTAGCAGCGCTTTAAAGCGCTGCCTAAAGTGGCGCTGCTAAAGGTAAAGGCAGCGCTTTTTTTTATGGAAAAAGCGCTGCTAAAGGTATCACTTTTAGCAGCACTTTTGTACCCCTTTAGCAGCGCTTTCAAAGCGCTGCCTATTCTCCCCCCTCCCCCCTGTAGCAGCACTTTATGAAAGCGCTTTTGTAGACCACCCTTTAGCAGCGCTTTTTTATGCCTATTTTTCTCCCTTTAGCAGCGCTTTCTTGTAAAAGCGCTGTCTATACCTCACGTTTTTAAAATTTTTTTTTAAAAAAAATCACATTTTTTTATATTTTTAGACAAACCTGCTTATAACAATTAAATTCCCTGCTAATAATTCAGGCTTTAAACATAACTTGGCCTTTAAACATTGTAATTCAACACTTGGCCTTTAATTCAACACAATATAACTAAACATTGTACATTATACAATAACACTTTGCAATTTACACATAATTAACTCAAGTATAATTTAAACATTGTACATTATACAATATACAATATACAATATACAATATACAATTTACACATAATTACAAATCCAATATACATTATAGAATTCTTAACTCAATCATAAATTGACACCATTCTTCCTTAATTTCTTCCAGTTTTACTTTCGAGTACGTAGCGCATCTGAATTCATCAAAATACTACATAATATAACAGAACAAGCACGATTTAATACTAATTACTCAGATGAAATATTAGTTAATAATCAAAATGAATCATATAACTCATGAATTGATCCATACCATGATTGGAATCTCTAATTGACCAGAAAGAATGATTTCCTTCATAAAGCGCAGTACAAAATATCCGCAGTCAATCCCACCACGCTGACGAGGACACTGTATTAGGAAAAAAGCGAACGAACATTTATCAGGATATATAGTTTAAATAGTTTAATAAGTAGAACCACTATAACAGTCAAACATGGGAAAATATACCTCCACTCTGATCCAGTTGATGTTGCTAGCCCTGCTTTTTGGCACTGTTGCATCTCTCTGTGCTCTGTATATTTGTATAACTCTAACATAATATAAACACATATTAAGAACAATGTCACATAATAAATAAACATATATAATTATTCAGAACACTATACATCATCACTTACGTATCAACCATGTTCTTCAGATTTTCATATTTGTTTGTATCGCCATCCAATGAATCTATATAATACACTATTTCTTTAATCAGATTAATTGCGACCAACAACCAGTGACCACTATAAAATAAGACAACAGTTTAGACGGAAATGTTATATAATATGGCAAAAATCGAACAATTATAATAAATGAATTTAGAATAAAAACTAACCCATGGCCAGTATTATATGGCAACATAAACAACTTCTCCGTATTCGCACCCATAAATCTCTGGACTGTGTACTCTTTGACTGCTTCTGGTGTCTGGTCTATTGTCCGTGAGTTGACACTGCTAGCAGATAAGAATGCGAATACTGAAGTCAAATCAGCGGGGACCAACATCTTGTCATACAAGCGCCTAAAAAAAATATAATCAACATTAGATTATTCAGTTAAACGAGCGAATTTTAAAATGGTCAATTATCTAATTAAAATGGATCGAAGTACCTGATGTAGGTATGCATAACCCCGACGTCCAATTCTAAATGTTTGAAAACCTGGTCGAAATCCTCCTTAGCAAGTGTTTCGGAATATTCAAAACCGAAAATACCTTGTTCCATATGTATTAGACGGATGCCGCCCTCAGGCACGTCTGTTGTCCCTACATATGTTTGAAGGCACCACCTAAATTGAGGAACAAATGCTCTTTTTGTCTCGACCTTTTTTTTGGGCACCTTGGAAGTTTCAGGCATGTTTCCCTTGCTGACATGTTGCGACTGCTGATCAAGAACCTAAAAGTCATATATAAGTTCAGTAAATAATTTATAATAAAATAATCACTTAAACTGTAGTACTAGTACCTGTAACTTTGATGCAGCTGAATCGGTATCCCGCACAATAATTTTATCATCTTTTGTTTTGGATTTTGTGGGAGTCTAAGATCATCATGTCAATAAGAAAGTGTAAATGTCAGAATAACTTTCATGTATGGGTAATAAAACATTGGAATATTACAAGGTTCAACCTACCTCATCATCCATGAAAATGAGATTCGCCGGCCATGCTACATAAGCTCCTATCGCGTCTCCCACCACTGTTGCGTCTGATACATCGTCTCGCATAGGCAACAACGCCCCCCCTCTAATGCAATATCAACAGATACTTTAAAAAATCCAGCAGGGAGGGGTTTATGGTGAAGTAAGTCTCCCAGGGTGTTATGCACCTTTCCCTTGCCAACCATGCGATAAGTCGGCGACGATAAATATAGTCGACAAGGTGAAATGCCCTAAACAAATAATGATCAGTTAATGTGTCAATTAAGAAAAATGTGCTAAATTAATTTCAATGTAATATATACAATTACCTCTGGAAGCTTCTGCGGACAACCGATACTATCTTTGTCACTAGTAGCTTTACCGGCCTCTGGAGCGCGCCTTTCGGACATGTATCTCTCCTTATCCTTCTGTAATTCACGAATTTGAGCTTTCATTTCCTCCAAAGTAGCCATCACTTCTTTATTGGTTGGATTTTTTTTTCCTTGGCTGCTTATACAGTTTGGATGGAGTGACACCAAATCCCTTGCCCCTCACACGCCCAGAGTACTCAGGAATATTCAACACCCGACTCAATAAACTTCTGCAATCATCGTCTTCAGCAGGAGTTATAGTCTGGGATAGGGACTCCTGAAATATAGATAAAAGCATATTTAAATATTTTATACACTTTGTTCAAACACTTTGTTCAAAAACTAATGTTGTACTTACACATTGTTCAAACACTTGTTGAACTTCTTCTTGGACGGCTCCATCTCTTCCCACCCGGGCAGTCTTCCATACGACATGGTCCGGAAGAGATGTCGCATCACTTTTCTCCTCTTCCAACTACGCATTAAGACGAACAATAAAGCATTATATCCTATTATGTATACTTACTATTTTTTGTAAATAGATCATATTAAAGCATATATATGCACTTACTAATTTTTGTTCTAAGCGTGCATATCCCAAACGCCCCTTTCTATATGGATACGCAGGGTTTGATGCCCGTTCCCGATTTACGCCACTCTTAACCTGAAAAAACAAGTTTAAGTCATATCAGTTTGTTTGTGGAATAGGTATATATACTATACATTGTACATGATAAGTTGTACTTACTTCAAATTCTTTGGTTCTTCGCTTCGCAACAAATGTCTCCCATTCTGCATCCGAAATCAAATCAGCGTACTTCGCTGGACGCTCTGACTCTACAAAGTTGCCATCAGAATCTTTAAGATATTTGTTGGTTAAAAACGCTCTAAATCCCCTCAAGCGTTTTCCGGCCAACTGAATACAATATTTTCTCCTAGAATCCTCAATATTAAAAGATCTCTGCAAACAAATACACATACATATAACATGTTAATATAATTAATTTAAAGATGTAACTGTCAACATAATTAAAAATGATCAAATCTCATACTTGAATCTCGGTCCAAATTTTATCCTTAGCCGCTTTTAATGCAGGAATTCTCCAGTTATCGCAAGTAATCGGAACTTGCGAACGTACAACTGCTCTAATATAACTTGTCAGCAGCGCACCATTAGGCTCAACCAACTGATCTCTTTCATTCCAATGGACATCATACTTTACACCTCTATCTCTCGCACGGATGATACTTTTCATTATCGTTATGCCTCTTTTAATTTCGCCTTCAACGTCTTTGGGTGTTTCTTTTCCATCATGTGATGTTTCCTCGTTGCTGGCCATAATATACCTGTAATTCAGAATAACAACAACAACAACAAATATCAACAACAATAACAACATCTATATCAAATATAAACCATCTATACAAACCATCTATATAAACTATCTATATCAAATATAAACCAACAATAACAACATAAACCATCTATATAAACCATCAAATAACAATAACAAACATAAACCATCTATACAAACCATCTATATAAACTATCTATATCAAATATAAACCAACAATAACAACATAAACCATCTATATAAACCAACAATATCAAATATCAAATATAAACCATCTATACAAACCATCTATATAAACTATCTATATCAAATATAAACCAACAATAACAACATAAACCATCTATATAAACCAATATCAAATAACAATAACAAATATAAACCATCTATACAAACCATCTATATAAACTATCTATATCAAATATAAACCAACAATAACAACATAAACCATCTATATAAACCAACAATATCAAATATCAAATATAAACCATCTATATAAACCATCAAATATAAACCAACAATAACAACATCTATATCAAATACAAACCATCTATATAAACTATAACAAATACAAACCATCTATACAACACAAATATAAACTATAACAAATATAAACTATAACACAAACCATCTATATAACACAAATATAAACCACCTATATCAACTATAACAAATACAAACCAACAATAACAACATAAACCATCTATATAAACCAATATCAAATAACAATAACAAATATAAACCATCTATACAAACCATCTATATAAACTATCTATATCAAATATAAACCAACAATAACAACATAAACCATCTATATAAACCAACAATATCAAATATCAAATATAAACCATCTATACAAACCATCAAATATAAACCAACAATAAAAACATCTATATCAAATACAACAACAACAACAAAAACCATCATATTAACACAACAACAACTAACACAACAACAACAAAAACCATCATTGAAAAGATAAAAACCATCTATATATCATCAGAACAACAATGGTGAAAAGATAAAAAAAAAAACAAGAAAAGCAGAGTAAAGCTTCACGTACCGTAACAATGGTGGACCGACAATGCAGACGGATGGATGAACTCAAAAACGGACGGTGAACGGTCGGTGATGGTCGGAAGGATGATCGGACGGAAGAAGTTGATGGTCGGACGATGAACAGTGGTTCGTTCGTTCGTTTTCGTTCGCCAGAGAAAGAAGAAATGTGTTCGTGACTGTTCTGATTCTATTAAAATTCTGGAGGGTATTTTAAAATTATAATATGAATACCTATAGCAGCGCTTTTAAAGGCCTTTAGCAGCGCTTTTAAAAGCGTTTTCATAGGGTGCCTTATCAATTCCATATAGCAGCGCTTTATATAAAAAGCGCTTTCTAAGGGTCCCCCTTTAGCAGCGCTTTTGAAAAGCGCTTTCGTAGGCCCCCCCTTTAGCAGCGCTTTTGAAAAGCGCTTTTGTAGGCCCCCCCTTTAGCAGCGCTTTTTAAAAGCGCTTTCTTAGGCCCACCATTTAGCAGCGCTTTTTTAAAAGCGCTGTCTTTGGTAGGCGCTTTTTTTCTTTTTTTTTTTACTGGCCCTTTAGCAGCGCTTTTGTATAAAGCGCTGTCTTTCTATGCGCTGCTAAAAGTGATTTCTGGCGTAGTGTTTTAAGCGGAAGATCTCCAATCCAATTAGATTGCCAAAACATCGTGCTATGTCCTTCTCCAATAGTGCAAGCTGTAAACTTGCAGAAATCCACATTGAAGTCATTGATTGAACTTGACAAAGTATCCTTCATCCAAAGAGAGTCGAATTTCAAGCTACCTACGTCGGCGAAAGTTTTCACCTTCATGCTCAAGTTACCGTATTTGAGCTTGAGCGTATTTCTCCAAATTTCATTACCTCCGCTTTGAAATCTCCACAACCACTTTGTTATAAGAGCACAATTAAAACGACCAACGTGTTTTATTCCAAGACCTCCGTATTCCTTCGGCTTACAGATGGAGTTCCAAGATATCCAAGATACAAATTTTTTATTTGAGTTCCCAGCCCAGAGAAAACAACGTTGGATTGCAATAATATCATTCACGATTTTCTTGGGAGCCTTGTAAAAGCCAAGTAATGTATAGGCAAGTTAGCTAAAATCGAGTTAATGAGGGATACTCTACCTCCCATCGACAAATTTCTCCCAGACCAATTAGATAGCTTACTCCTCATACGAGACAGAACCAAATTCCAGAAAGAATGCCGACGGTTATTACCTCCTACTTGAAGACCGAGAAAAATGAACGGCAAACTTCCAGATTTGCAGTGCAAAAATTCTTCAGCTGCAACAAGAAAAGTAGGATCTACTCCTATCCCATAAAGACAACTTTTAGAGAAATTAATTTTCAAACCAGAAATCAATTCGGACGCACGAAGGACAGCCTTGAAAGCCCATAAATTCATAATCGATCCATCTCCTATAAGCAGAGTGTCATCGGCAAACTGATGCATGCTCGCAGTATTTTGGTCATTGATCTTGAATTCAGATCATAAGTTACCGGCAAAAGCGGCTCTGACTAGGCAAGACAGTCCCTCAGCTACTATGGCAAACAAAAATGGAGCCAGAGGATCCCCCTGCTTCAAACCCCTTCCAACCTTGAAATCCTTCGAAGGGCTTCCGTTAATGAGAATCGAGACGTAGCTATTGAATACTGATCCTCGAATCCATTTTAACCAATTAGGGCCAAAACCCATCTTGACAAGCATTCCATCAAGGTAAAACCAGTCGACGCAGTCGTAGGCTTTAGTGAAGTCGACTTTGAAAAACAGACATTCCTTTTTAAATCTCTTAGCATAGTCTGTTATTTCGTTGGCCAACAGAACCCCATCGTTAATTTGCCGACCCGGAACGAAAGTTGTTTGAGAGGGAGAGATAAGTTTATGAATAACCTTACTCATTCTGCAGGCGAGCATCTTGGAAATAACCTTAGAGATACAACTAATCAGAGTAATAGGTCTGAAATCTTCGAACTGTTGTGGGTTGGATATCTTCGGCACCAACGAGATGAAAGATGAAGCTAGCATTTTAGGAAGAATTCCTGTCTTGAAAAAAATCCAATACGCAATTTGAGAAGTCCTGACCAACAATTTCCCAACAAGATTTTATAAATTTAAAGTTAAATCCATCAACTCCGGGGCATTTGTTACCGTCACAAGTGAAGACCGCCTTTCTCACATCATAAGAGCTAAAATCTACTTCTAGAAACAGATTGTCCTCCTCATCCAGGCAGGCAGCCAATTCTAATTCACTTCTGAACTTAGCCGAATTTGGTTGCGAAAATTTACCCTTAAAGAACTTCATCGCTTCAATCTTAATATTCTCAGGGTCTTCCACGGTCCTTCCACCCACTTAAATATCTAAATGAATGAAGACAAAGACCTCTCATTAGACTTAACTGAATGACTCAATCCATCACGATCTATTCAGGTATAAAATCTAATCAAATAATTCATCAATAATTAGTGTTTTATAAGAATCGACCATAATATAATTTATTAATAATTAAATATGTCAATCAACATTTGATTAATTAAATACTTAATCAAACATCTCTTTCTCTATATTTCTGTATGTTCATTTTTATTAAACTGGTATCAAAGAGTAAGGTTTGATTTTGCGAATTATACTAAAGTGGTCCACATATTTTTTTTACTGTTTGAAGCAATAATTTTTTTTCTATGCTAATTGATTGAATTTTGACGGCGATGCACGCTTGTCCGCTATTAGATCTTGAGCAAAACAACCATAAATCCAATCTGTAATTTACCACAACGGTGGAGATTGAATTCTTGTGATAGCCATAAAGCTATTCTTGAACGATCCATAGGAGTCATTTCTTCAAATTTAATTTTGTTCTACATCAGGTTTGAGAATTAATTTTTACTTGTATTCACTACAACAAATAACACTTTTCACGATGAAGCTTTTACCTCGAACAATAAAAAACTGAAATATAAAGCCATGGCGCGCTATTTTTTATTATTTAAAAAAAATATATAAGTTCCCTCAATTTTTTATAATATCAAGGTAAAAAAACAACTCAGTACAAGCTTTGATTCTCAGCTATCGTAGTTTATGATTTTACTTGTTTATAAGTGTAAACAAAATGTTCTAACCCTTTGGTTTTCTATTTAACTAATACATACAATAATAATATTTTACTATAAAAGCACTCGTTAAACCGATTTTACCCTAATCCTTACTAATATGAAGTCTCTCCAAGTATCATTGTTTGGGATGAATTGTAAGATAGAAAAAGTCTTCAATGTTCTTCTATCTTGAATAACACATTTTTTCTGCCCTGCAAACTATCTCACATAATGGTGTTGATGTTGTCGTTGTTGTATTTTTTGGAATAACCCTCCGTTAAAGAAGGGTACTCAGTTGATAGATTGCAAATGCAGAAAATCATTTTTACTTCAAGTTAATCAAATAATGGAGCTTAATCAACAATGAAGGGAGCTCAACCTTTGAAAAGAGCTCAGTTGATAGATTGAAAATGCAAAAAATAATTCACGCTTCAAAAATATTTGTTTTAATGGGTATCTAACAAAATTTGAAAATAATTGAAGTTTTGTTGTTAATAATTTTTTTTAATATTTTTATTAAAAATGTATTTTTTTTTTAAAATGAAATAGGCACCTCGTTCTTTTTTTTAAAAACTGAGGTGATAGTTAATAGAAACACCTTGGTTTTATAGTAAAACCGATGTGGTTAGTAATCATATTTTATTACCATTCATTTCTATCATGAGTTCCTACTAAAGGTCTCTGGGATGGATTGCTAGTGCAGAAAATACAAATTCTCATTGTAAAACAGATCTTTAGCATCTTGCATGGGGTGTGGGCATGTAAAATAGAATTTCTCATAGGGAAATATATTTTACAATTTAGTTTTAATATTCTGTGTAAAGAATGTATTTAAAAAAACAATAGCTTATCCACCTTGGATTTTTTCATGGCTGAGGGGATAGTTAAGCATTTTTTTAATATATTCAAAGACTCAACATAATGTTGCTATAAAGTGCTTCCGTTTTGACTTTGGTGGTGAATATACCTCTAATAAAGTTTTTACATTTCAAGCTTTTAATGGTACAATTCATCAAACATCTTGTACTGATAGACATCATTAGAATGAAGTTGTTGAAAGGAAATATCGTCACATAATTGAGACTGCTCGTTCTTTTTTGTTGTCTGCTTTGGTTCCTAGTGAATTTCTGGGTGAAGTAGTTCTTACTGCTATTCATGTTATTAATATAATCCCATTATCTGTCACATCAGGTTTGTATCCATTTGAAAAATTGTATAACTCTATCCCTGATTATTCATCTTTCAAAGTGTTTGGTTCTACTTGTTTTGTTCTTCACCCCCAAGTAGAACATAGTAAGTTGTCTTCTTGTTCTATTATATTTATTTTTATTGGTTATGGGATGGTCAAAAAGGTTATCGTTATTATGATCCTGGTGTGAGGAAAATTCATTTTTCTCGTCATTTTTTTCCCGTTAAACACATTCCTTTTTACTCTCCTTCTTTTGATTCTTATATTACAAATAGCTCAAAACTCACTCATATTGATCCTTTTGGTTATAATGATAATATTTTTAGTGATTATAATTTTGAGAATTGCAGGACTGATACTACTGACACTTCAGATACTGACATCCCTGTTGTCCCCACGGATACTCAAGGACCTCCATGACTGTTGATCCCCCACCTTCCCGTTATCCCTCTCGTGATCGTATGTCTATTTAATTGCCCGATTTTGTCTATTCCACTTACTCTTCTTCTTTTGCTTATTTTCTAACCTTTATCCATTGTTTTTCTGAGCCTTTTTCCTATAAATAGGCTATTCTTGACCTTCTTTGGCAGCAGACTATAACATAAGAACTTTATGTTTGCATAAAATAGATACTAGGGAATTAGTACCTCTTCCTTCGGGAAGATGTGCTATTGGGCCTCATTGGATATAAAAGATCAAAACTAAGTCAGAGGGATCAGTTGAGTGCTACAAAGCACGTCTTCTTGCTAAGGGATACTGTCAACAATATGGTATGGATTATGAAGAAACTTTTTCTCTTATTGTAGTTGCATCAGTTCCTCCGTGGGATATTTCTCAAATGGATGTTAAAAATGCATTTCTAAATGGTGATCTTCAAGAGAGATTTTATATGGTAAACCCATAAAGTTTTTTGTATAATCAAGGGGGAGTGTGTAATTTGAAGAAGGCATTATATGGTCTGAAACAAGCTCCACGAGCTTGGTTTGAGAAGTTTACTATTATGATTACATCTATTGGTTTTCGCTCTAGTGATCATGATTCTACTTTATTTGTCAAAACCACTTATCATGGTTGTAACACCCCCTTTCTATACCCCCAAATAAACAAATAAATCATTTAGGCACAAATTCAAAATCTCATCAGAGTATATTTAGAACATGGTATAAAAAGGGTGCCTCACATTATCCATGAAAATAAAACACCTACAACACATGCTCATAAAGATATGCAACAATGGGCAACTCACAACAAAGGAATCTTAGTCCTTTTACCCACATTTCAATATTTAGAATAAAAGCGGAAACATCTAAACATTGAATCACTTAATTCATATAAACATTGATTACATCATCAGTTTAAAATCAATCCATAAGTCATGTTTTACAAAACATACATCAGCAGATACATACACAGATGTATCACAAAAGAATCAAAACAATCCCTAACTACCCAGTGTTACATATCAGAGCCATCTGACTAAAAAGAATGAAGACTCGCTTCACAAAAAGACCTCCAGCAACCTACTCTGCAATGCCTCATAGAGCATCATAAAACAGCAGAAGGGTGAGAAATAATATCATAATAATCAATGCATATAATTATATATCTATATACATACATGGAATTTACACAATTCAAGTTCTCACCACATCTCATCACAATTCATCATATACATCACAATTCATCATTTTCCACATAACATCTACCATTATGTTCAATTCACTCAATGCATCATATGAAGATGACCAATGCAACTCATAGAGACCGACTCACGACTCTATGCAGATGCAAATGCGGTACCGACTCAATCCAGCAGATTCTCCAAGGAATCAAGTATTCAGCAGATTCTCCGAGGAATCGAATATTCAGCAGATTCTCCAAGGAATCAAATATTCAGCAGATTCTCCGAGGAATCAAAACACCTAACAGATTCTCCAAGTAATCACATATTACAACAGATTCTCCAAGGAATCAACATCGCTAGAATGTACATCATGATGCCTTTTATGCAAAATGACTCACAACATTTCTCTACATGCATACATATTCGCAAATATATCACTATGCATATTCATCTCATACAGGTACATACAATCTATGTACATTCACAATATACATATACTCCATAATATATATATATATATACTCTTCATTTCAACACATACCATTCCACATAAAGTATATACTTTCACAATCAAAATTCCACATTCTAGGATTCACGCCTTGCGGCTACCCACAGCATAACGTACCACACGACACACAAAACTATTCAATTCGATAAGGATTAAACATAACCGAACAAAGAAATCCGCATGGAAAGGAAAAACACAGAGAATAGGAAAATGATGTCGCATTCGCCAACCTTCGCCTGGCGAAACCTCTGGAGAACCTTCGCTACTTCGTTTGCCTGGCGAACTTGCCAGCGAAGACCACTAGGAGTTATTCTGGAATTACTCGCTAGCACTCGCTAGCACACTCGCCTGGCGAATCTTCGCCACACTCATTCGCCTGGCGAACTTGCTAGCGAAGACAGGGTGTTTGCTACTGACTTGGTTCGCTGTTGCTCGCTGGGCTTCACCTGGCGAAGCTTCGCTGCCGTTCGCCTGGCGAACCTGTGAACTCAGAACTTCCATGGTTGTCCAAAAGCCCAAACTTCACAAACCGACCGATTCTAAAACTAAACAACCCCAGTAAGTTCAACCCAATAACACCCGACTATACTACTCCATCCATTTCTCGATTCTAACCGGTTAAAACAACATTCTACCGATTAAATCCTAATATTGCCCTAAGATGAAAATGAGTAGAAACTCTCATCAATCCAACATCAAACAACCAAAAGCATACATAATCATACACATTAACAATATAATAGAGTTTCACACCCTTACCCGATCGATTGAAAGCTTGGATGTTGATTCTTGATGAAATTCTAGGGTTTCCTCTTCTTTCTCCTCTTTCTCTTCCCTCTTCTTTCTTTCTCTTGTTTTTCCACTAATGTTTCTATCTATCTCCTTTTCTCTTTTATCTCATATTTCTATTTTCTTTCCTCTTCATTTCCTTCCAAACACTTACCAAATAATTCTCACAAATAATTCACTTAATATTTAATGCTAAATGTCTAAAATACCCTCTATTCTATTTTCCCCGAAAACTCTCCGAATCGGTAAAAATAGCACAACAAGCAAACATAACACATTAACACATAAATCTCACAATTTAAAACAAATATCAATCAAATAAATCAAAGGACTCAACAAAATAATGGGAATTCAGAATTTGGGGCGTTACAATGGTCATATCTTACTCTCATTATATATTAATAATATGATTATTACAGGTGATGATATGGATCTAATTAATGATTTGAAATTACAGTTAGTCAAACAGTTTGAGATGAAGGACTTAGGCACTCTTCACTACTTCTTGGGCATTGAAGTTCCTTACTTTCCTAGAGGTTATCTTTTCTCACAATCCAAGTATATTTCCAACATTATTGAACAAACTCGTCTTTCTGATACTAGAATAGCAAATAGTCCTTTTGGGTTGAATGTGAAATACGTTCCACCTGATGGTGTTCCTCTACCATAACCCACCTTTTATCATACTTTAGTTAGCAGCTTGGTGTATCTTACGATTACTAAATCATATATTGCTTATGTTATGCATGTCGTTAGTCAGTTTGTTGTATATCCTATTACAGTACATTAAGCAGTTGTTCTTTGCATATGTCGTTATCTTTGGGGAACCCAGTTTCAGAGCCTTCTCTTTCCCTCATCATCCTCATTGGAACTACGTGCTTATTTTGATGTTGATTGGACTAGCGACCCCACAGATCGTAAGTCTACCACAAGGTTTTATATCTTTGTTTGAGACTCTCTTATTTCTTAGAAGAGTAAGAAACAAGATATTGTATCTCGTTCTTCTACAAATACAATATCTTGATATGGCATCCACCACTACTGAAGTAGTTTGGTTGCGTTGGTTACTTTCTAATATGAGTATCATTCTTTCTGAACCAACTCCTATATATTGTGACAACAAAAGTTCCACTCAAATTTCCCATATCTAGGTCTTTCATGAATGTACCAAACATATTGAGATTGATTGTCACTTCACACGTCATCATCTTCAGCATGGGACAATTACTCAACCGTTTATCGCTTCCGCTCTACAGATTGGTGACTTGTTTACAAAGACGCTTTCCATTAAACATATTCATTTTTTATTGACAAACTCTCGATGTTGCTCAACTAATGCATCTTGAGTTTGACGGGAGATGTTAGTTATTATTATAATTATTATTATATTATTTTATTGTATCTTTGTAAGAATAGTTTGGTCTTTCCTAGCATTTAGTATTTTTACTCTGGTGTAACCCTTACTCTTCAAATTTTGTTTATTCTATTGAAACCCTAGGCCAAAGGGTGTTGCTCTTTCTCTATGTTTCTTTATGGGCCTCTTGCGATGGCCTGTTCAGAAATCATATTGGTGACCTTGTTTTTGGTTTTGCTGAGAAGATTGTCTTCTCTTCCTCGATTATTGTAGAGATTTTTGGAGTTATTAAGTCAATTGATTTTACTATTTTCCATCCACATTTTTAGTCCTTAATACTAAGTATTCTCCGAGGATTAAATGTGCTCTAGAGCAAATGAGTCGAATTAGGTTAACTCCAGACAAATTTAAACTATTATTGATATATCATTTCAAATTAAAATATGAAAGGCAACAATCCTTTATTGAAATATTTAAACTCTATTTAATCCTGGTCTCAAGTCTATTATTAGAACAAACAGAAAAACATATTTTGTTTAAAGACTAATAACCTCAAATGCTCATAAGACGTAAGAGAATAAATAAAATTGAGAAGGCATAAAATCAAAAAAGAAATTTTAGTCATACAAAATTGATAACTTTAAAAAATGTAATATATCAGGTTAAGCAACCTTCTCTTATTGAAAGAAGTAATATTATTCAAAGGACACACTTGGCATAGGTTATACCATTAAAAGTGTCAACTATTAGCAAACTAACTAAATTATTCAACTAAGTAAGCATACATTAAGGACCTTATAGAGAAAACAAAATGACTCTATTATATAAAATATTCCATGAGAGCATTAAAAAGCTAGTCCACCTTGTAATTTTGGGACATTTTCTTTTTATATTGGTACCCCTTCAAACACATAAGTATGCTGTGTTAGTTAGTGTTCAGTAAAAAAACATATACAGTAACTTGAAAATAGAATAAAAATATGAAATTTACCTTTTGTGTTCCATAAATGTAATCACAGTAGGTAAATACTGATGCAAAGTTTCCTTGACTTGTTCCACCAACAAAATGATGATAATCATGATATGCAGGGCCTCCATAAAATGGTATATATTTTGTGAAACTCCAAGGAAATTCATAACCACTATGTGTATCAATGGCTTCTAGCTGTCGTAAAATGAACCATAACCAGTAGGTTACAATGTGCCCTGGAACCAATACTGGGCCAAGAAATGCAGGGATACCTAGCATCCAAATCTCAGCCCAATGAGCATATGGCGCTGCAAATCCAATAGGTGTTTTGTATTCATGATGAACTTTGTGGATGTTTTCGTATCCCCATTTGTAATGTAGCATTCTGTGAATCCAATAGTTTGCGTAATCTTCTATAAGAAAGTAAACTAGTATTTGCCAAAATAACTCCCACCTTGATGGTAATGGCAAACTTGTTCTGATTCCAAGCCACTAAAAAAATTTGTGGTGAAAAAATAAAATAAATTTATATATAACCAAATATATATAAATTATTCAATAAATTTGAAAATGAAATCTCTATTATAAATAGTGATGGATGATGTATTGTAAAATCATATATTAATTTTTTGTTATGAATATCACATGCACCCTAGGTTTGACTGAAAATCATATATATAAATATGAAAATGAAATCTCTTCCCAAGTAATGGAAGGGGATTCTCACCTGTGAAAATCTCTATTTATACACCACTCAATTTCTTTAAAATTAACATTAAATTTTTGTAAGAAAAACATAATGGCCTACCAAGTTGTGTTTATGCACAAATCAATTATTATATATATGCATGCATCCGTACGTAACTAAATCTAATGCCATCACATATTTGACATTAATTTCCATATTCTCACACCTAAACATGCAGGCCTGACATATAATTCTTACAACTGTACACACTAGTATTCATTTAATTCATGTTAAAATGATAAATTAAATAGATTTGGAGATCTTAGTTCAATTTTAAAAATGGGCGACAATATGAGAAAAATGTAATTTGTTTTTTAAAAATAATATATTTAAATAGTAGAAGTGTAGGTATTTAGGATTGAACTATTGACTTTGATTCAAAAACAATCTTTTTTATTATTATGTTGCCAAACTAACACTGCAAATAAATTTAACAACTAATATTTATATATTTATTTTAAATTTATAATTTATAAATTATAATTTGAGGCCCTTATTATTTTGTGGCCTTAGAATGTGGATTTATTTGTCTGGACCCAAGGTCGGCCCTAATCACATATCAGACCATATATAATATAAATATGTGTTTATAAGTAATAACAATTTTTACTTATTTTATAAGTTAATTTTATATGATTGAGTTAAATTAACATGATATCAACGTTAGTTTTAAAATTCATTGGGTTATCGGTTAAATTTTTTCACTAAGGAACCACTCATGATTTTTTTTTCACGTTCCAGTCTAATCCTAGGTGTGAGATAATGCATTAAAATTTTCATTCTACAAATTGATTTTGTATCATTTTAGATGTGAGATGATGTATTAAGAATATTATTCTACAAATTAGTTTTGTATAATTGAGTTAGATCATATCACATTATGGAATAAAATGGATGAATTAATTTTGCAGTGTCTAAAACAAATATAAAAATTAGGATTGCATACCTTAATAGTAGGATAGGAAACAATCTGAACAGGACCAACAGCAATGATAAATGTTTTCATAACATATTTGTAACACTTGAACATTTCCATGAATGTTCTTTTCACATAAGGTTGAATCTTGTATTGGTTCAATTTCTTGTATCCACTTAGCTCAATCAACGCAAATGGAATGGGGGCAATAGAGTAAAAGAAGCACAAGAATAGAGTGTTGTGGCAATGAAGAATAAAGTCAGATTTTTTGGCAGAGTAATTGAACCAAAGTGTCTCAGCAGAAGTGAGGTTTCTACCAAGTGCATGTTTTGATTCTTCAAGGGTATGGTAAGGGATCATAGTGGGAGAATGTGAAGGAGAAAAATAGAGCTTATGAAGTTTATAAGGAGAAGGAGAGATAAAGTTTGTGTGATTATATAGCTACACAAAAGTTGATTTTCTTCTTCAAGAAAATGATGTAATTTTGAAACCAAATCTTTTATAGTACAATTGAAAAGGAGCGAGTATGAGAAATTAGTAGTGAATTTCGCTGTTTACATACGTGCTAAAATGAGTTCGATCTATCTATTGAACATGTCTGTTTTGTTCGTATTTTAGTGTGAGATGAGTTAAAAATTTAGACTCTTATTCTCTAATGTGTCGTCCCATTCCATTTTTTTTTTTTAAACTTTTGCAGGCACAAATATTTATATAAATTTTTGCATTTTAAAATTTATTAGATGCACTATTCACAAACTGTCTCTGCATGTCTTTACTTTTTGTAAGAGCGACGTAGATTTTAGATTTATATTCTCAATTATGTCTGATTCATTTTTTATAAATTTTTATCGGACTCGTTAAATGATCGGACATGTCGGTTTGGCATCCTTAAATAATTCAACTATGTGTTAAAGTTAAATGGAATATCTATAAGATGTTGATTATAATTCAAATTCTGTCAATAATATTTGTATGATATTTTTTATAATATTATTAATTTAATTAATTAATTATATTTTCAATAAAAATGAAAATATTCATTGTAACAATTAATATAATTTATTGGGGTGATAAGAGACCAGACATCCTTACTTGACACCATCACCGCATACTTTTTTTATCAATGATATGTCTCCCTCTCATTAAAGTGTCTTCCCTTTATTATTAATGAATAATGTTAAAATAGTATTAAATGGCATGTCTTGACGGAATGACGTGTTTTCTTTTTAATCATGGATTTTTACTATCAATAATATAAGAAAAATATAAGTTCTAAAAATTTCAATTTTGCTTTTAATATTGAAGTGTTAACAAATCAAGCATTCAGATTAAATTTTTTTTCTTCAACCTTTTTCCTTCATGCTATTTTTTTTCACTCTTTTTGAATTTTTTTTATAAAATGACAACACAGGTAAAAGGGATTTTCGCCTTGCAAGCATTTGCCAGATAGATTGACGACTTTATTTGCCTTTCAATGAATTCGCCATACTGAATGACGACACAGGTCATAGTTTAGGGTTTAGTTTTTTTTTATTATTCTTAATTAATGTTTTAATGTTTAGTTTTAACTATATTTTTTTTATATTTTTAGTTTTAATTATTTGTTTAAACTTTTGCTTTTTTTGTTTTTAATTAATGTTGTAATTTCTAATTTTAATTAATTTTTTATTAATATTTTCTATAAAAAAAATATTAAATACATTTTTAATTAATGGTTTGATTTATATAAATATTTTAATAAATTATTTAAAGAATAACAATATAATTGAAATCAAATATTTATTTTATAAATATTTTAGTATGTTATTAAATTTATAAATATTTTAATTACCTATTAATAAATATTTGTTATTAAATTATGTTGTTTATTTTTTATAATGAATTGAAATTTAAATAATCTTAAAATAATATAGACATGTAAAAAATGAAAATATATTAATTTACAATATAATGCAAATTACAACTGAAAAAAACGAATGGTCTGCTCTATACAAGCGACCATCGGTGCCACACTGCGGGAGATGCGCGTTGCGACGAGGTCTACGGCGAGGTTGTTGTGGTGTGTCTGGTCGTTGTGTGTTGAGTTGTGGAGGAGGGTTTTGTTGGGACGGCCCCGGCGTATCAAATAGATTTTGCAGCATTTTACCCCAATAGCCGGAGGTCTACTACCAACGGCGCTTTCGTAGTTTAGCTCAATGCCTATGTTTTCGAAGGATTGTCGGGAAGGTTGGGTGGAGTATGGGCGGTATGGTTGTCCGAATTCGTACATCGAATTGGGTTGGAAATGGTGTGTTGGTTGTTGTGGGGTGTGGTAGTCAAATAGTGGATAGTTGGAGGGGGTAGGGTCAAATGAGTTGTATGGGTTATAGGCGGAGGGGGTTGGCTCAAAAGACGTATTAGGGCTATAATGGTATGATGGTTGAGGCTGGGACTGGGTGGGTGGCATGTACGAGTCATGGTATGGTGGTTGATGGGGGTCATAGTAAGACTGGTATGGGTTATGGTAAGGTTGATTTTGGACTCTGGATTGTTGTTGTGTGTTGAACGAAGATGCGCGTTGCCTTGGGTCAACCAAATAGGTTGGCTCGGACAGAAATGTCTGAGATGTCGTGACACACCTAAACCAAGTCATATATTGAAGATTTGGCCTAGCCTCGTGCACAATATGATTGGTCAAGACGTGATGCCTTCTTCTCTTCTAGTGTTTACACAACTCCTTTGCAAACTCCTTCCAATGACTGACACTCCACTGTGAGTCCACCCACTTTTGATGCCACTGCCCCAATTCTACCGGAGCATCTGGAATATCCTGATGCATCCCAAATTGTAGCTTCACCCGGTCACTTTGGTGCATCTCCACCGTAGTGAACCTAATTATGGGTGTTCTTGATGTCCACACAACAACATGATTGGGATCGGGCTGGTGGTCGAGACCCTCGTACAACATCCAGACAAACTACAATAAAGTTGGACAAATAAGTTAGACAAAGATAGACAAGTTTATGCATATAAGTTATACAAATTAAAGGTAAATAACTTACATCATCTGGCCCAAGGTGGTCGATGAGGTTGCGGTATTGAATTATAGAGTGCCTGGGACATCTCTGATAATTCATCCCTGGAACAGCCCACCTAAAAAAAAGAAACACATATAAGTTAGCATCTAAAACACATCTCACAAATTATTAACTTACAAAGAAAATTTGGTTGCTAAATAATCTTGAAAAGAAACTTACTTGTTGGCGTACGGGAATGTAAAAGGATTCTAGTTTATTGGAGCAAGCGTTGGCATCCTAGACCAACCCCACGCTTGCAGGAGATAGGCACAGCCATAAAAAGTACAGGAATTTTTTTTGGAATTTTTGCAAAGTGCGCTATACAGATGGCCGAGGACAATTGATCCCCAACTATATTCGCACACTTTGTTTATATTTTGTAATAATGGTAAATACATAATATTTACGCTATTTCCAGTTCTCTCTGGAAATAAAAAGTGACCGAACAAAATCATAATATAGCACTGTGTTTTGACTATTTTGTCATATTCGGTGTTATCCTCACTTAAGACAATATCGTTGTATTGTTTCCTGAGGTATTTTAGATTAATTCCATAACCCCTCAGGCGGCCCTCGCTTTCCGCCTGAGTTGCGTCCACACTAAGAGGGGTGTAACAGCCCACTTCCCAAATTAAAATAAAATGCGATTAAGTCAAATAATTATCAGAGTTTCCATTCCAAAAGTGGGATGTCACATTCACAAATTCAACAAACACTTCTTTATATAGAATGATTTTCAAAATAAAGCAGCGGAAAAATTATCATTAATAATATACACGACCATCCGCCAAAATACACAAAATATTCATTCATCATCAAGGTTCACCAAAATACGATACGTCACAGGAATACAACAAATTTTATCATAGAACAAATAAACTCCCAAGTCCCGTGTTACGTATCAGAGCATCCTAGGACTCGACTCGCACACCACTATCCAAGCTAGCTATGCACTTGGGTTATCTGTATTTCCGAAGAAGCACAGACCATAACAACAACAGAGGGGTGAGAAAACATGATCAAAATTATCGGTAATAAAATACATGAATAAAAAGACAGTAAATAAACAATCATCATCCCACCAACATCAAACAGGACCTACTGTCCAAACATCAACACAACATATCATAATGCAAGAATGCAACCCAACACATGCATGCGGTACCGACTAATCATCACCGATGGACACCTGGCCATCAACCCTCCACAAGGGAGCACATCATAACAGGATAAATCACTTATGCTCCTCCTGAGACATGATCTATCCCCACAATTCTCCACAAAGGAGTACGGATAAATCACTTATGCTCTATCCGAGACATGATTCAACTCCGCAATCACCGATGGACACTAGGCCATCAACCCTCCACAAAGGAGCACATCATAAACATCATAAGAGAGTACGTTTGAATCACGTATGCTTCATCTGAGACATGATTCAACCCTACCATCCTCCACAAAGGAGTACGGATGGATCACTTACGCTCCTCCTGAGACATGATCCATCCCACCAAGACACCATGATATGCACAACACCAAATGTACAACATACAAACATCAAGCACACTAAGTGCACACGATCCTACTGGTCACATCACCATACATCACACACACACACACACACAAACACACACACACACACACGCACACACATACACACACACACACACATACACACACACACACACGCGCGCACACACACACACACACACACATATATATATATACATACCAATCAATTATATTAATCAAGTCGAATATTAGGGAAAATCATATTCGAACCCCGAGTATACACGATCCTCCCGATCACTTCACTATGCATCATATACATATTACATATATATGTCTTACCCACCATTTAATCATGTCAATTAAATTCAATATTTCATGATTCACCTTTCCACATTAAGTATACTCTCTTCACCACTAAATAACCTCTCTCGACCTATCACAACCCAAGGAATTCTACAAAAACGAATCACAAGGCAAAACGGCACAAAACTCACATTTTGTCACGCTCGCTGGCTCACTTGCCTAGCGAGGCCTCAGCGAACGCTCGCTGCCTCATTCGCCTAGCAACCTGCTAGTGAAGGTAGACAGTAGCTACTGGAAGTGTTCGCTACCTAAATCGCCTAGCGACTTCCTAGCGAATGCTCGCTACTAGCTCGCTCAACGAAGATGCTGGCGAATGTCTGCGATTTCACAAAAATCTCACTGTTCAGAAATTCATCAGAAGCTCAAAAATTGTCTGATTCTCACCACACCAGTCTCAACAGTCTTAGCCTAGTATTCTACGACTAAACCACACTATTTATTCCAGACCTCACCCGATAAATCACCATCTCTATCGATTAAATCATTTTCGACCTAAACGGTAAACTACTCAGAACATCCAACAAATCCCTACATTCGTCACATGCAAGTGCAGATAGCGATCCATTTGGGCCTAAAGTCTTCACATGGTGTGGATCCTCGTTGTTTTGCTTACTCCCGCCCTTAATGGATTCCAAACTTGTTTATCTTCAGGTTTCGACTTGTTTCCCAAGTTCTCTGAGGCAGAGTCAGCTCGTTGCTTATCTTTCAATTGGAAGGTTTTATATTTTTGTTCGAGACTCTCTTATTTCTTGAAAGAGTAAGAAACAAGATATTGTATCTCGTTCTTCTATAGATACAATATCGTGATATGGCATCCACCACTACTGAAGTAGTTTGATTGCGTTGGTTACTTTCTAATATGAGTATCATTCTTTCTGAACCAACTCCTATTTATTGTGAAAACAAAAGTTCCACTCAAATTGCCCATACCTGGGCCTTTCATGAATGTACCAAACATATTGAGATTGATTGTCACTTCACACGTCATCATCTTCAACATGGGACAATTACTCTACCGTTTATCGCTTCCGCTCTACAGATTGCTGACTTGTTTACAAAGACGCTTTCCATTAAACGTATTCGTTTTTATTGACAAACTGTCGATGTTGCTCAGCTAATGCATCTTGAGTTTGATGAGAGATGTTAGTTATTATTATACTTATTATTATATTATTTTATTGTATCTTTGTAAGAGTAGTTCGGTCTTTCCTAACATTTAGTATTTTTACTCTAGTGTAACCTTTACTCTTCAAATTTTGTTTATTCTATTAAAACCCTAGGCCAAAGGGTGTTGCTCTTTCTCTATGTTTCTGTATGTTCACTTTTGTTAACAAAAAGTAATCTTAAGTGAAAAAACAAAGTTGGTTAATTATGTGTAATAAATTGGTTAATATAAGGATGTTAATATAGTTCATAATTTAATTAATGTGTTCTCAAAAATAAAATAAAAAATAAAATAGTAAAATAAAATTGGTTAATAAAGTATAAATATTGGTTAATGCATTTTATAATTTAATGTTTGAAAATAGTTAATCTTATGTATTTTATGGGCCTCTTGCGATGGCCTGTTCAGAAATCATATTGATGACCTTGTTTTTGGTTTTGCTGAGAAGATTGTCTTCTCTTCCTCGATTATTGTAGAGATTTTTGGAGTTATTAAGTCAATTGATTTTATTATTTTTCATCCACATTTTTAGTCGCTAATACTAAGTATTCTCCGAGGGTTAAATGTGCTCTAGAGCAAATGAGTCGAATTAGGTTAACTCCAGGCAAATTTAAACCATTATGGATATATCATTTCAAATTAAAATATAGAAGACAACAATCCTTTATTGAAATATTTAAACTCCATTTAATCTTGGTCTCAAGTCTATTATTAGAACAAACAGAAAAACATGTTTTGTTTAAAGACTAATAACCTCAAATGCTCATAAGACGTAAGAGAATAAATAAAATTGAGAAGGCATAAAATCAAAAAAGAAATTTTAGTCATACAAAATTGATAACTTTAAAGAAAGTAATATATCAGGTTAAGCAACCTTCTCTTATTAAAAGAAGTAATATTATTCAAAGCACACACTTGGCATAGGTTATACCATTAAAAGTGTCAATTATTAGCAAACTAACTAAATTATTCAACTAAGTAAGCATACATTAAGGACCTTATAGAGAAAACAAAATGACTCTATTATATAAAATATTCCATGAGAGCATTAAAAAGCTAGTCCACCTTGTAATTTTGGGACATTTTCTTTTTATATTGGTACCCCTTCAAACACATAAGTATGCTGTGTTAGTTAGTGTTCAGTAAAAAAACATATACAGTAACTTGAAAATAGAATAAAAATATGAAATTTACCTTTTGTGTTCCATAAATGTAATCACAGTAGGTAAATACTGATGCAAAGTTTCCTTGACTTGTTCCACCAACAAAATGATGATAATCATGATATGCAGGGCCTCCATAAAATGGTATATATTTTGTGAAACTCCAAGGAAATTCATAACCACTATGTGTATCAATGGCTTCTAGCTGTCGTAAAATGAACCATAACCAGTAGGTTACAATGTGCCCTGGAACCAATACTGGGCCAAGAAATGCAGGGATACCTAGCATCCAAATCTCAGCCCAATGAGCATATGGCGCTGCAAATCCAATAGGTGTTTTGTATTCATGATGAACTTTGTGGATGTTTTCGTATCCCCATTTGTAATGTAGCATTCTGTGAATCCAATAGTTTGCGTAATCTTCTATAAGAAAGTAAACTAGTATTTGCCAAAATAACTCCCACCTTGATGGTAATGGCAAACTTGTTCTGATTCCAAGCCACTAAAAAAATTTGTGGTGAAAAAATAAAATAAATTTATATATAACCAAATATATATAAATTATTCAATAAATTTGAAAATGAAATCTCTATTATAAATAGTGATGGATGATGTATTGTAAAATCATATATTAATTTTTTGTTATGAATATCACATGCACCCTAGGTTTGACTGAAAATCATATATATAAATATGAAAATGAAATCTCTTCCCAAGTAATGGAAGGGGATTCTCACCTGTGAAAATCTCTATTTATACACCACTCAATTTCTTTAAAATTAACATTAAATTTTTGTAAGAAAAACATAATGGCCTACCAAGTTGTGTTTATGCACAAATCAATTATTATATATATGCATGCATCCGTACGTAACTAAATCTAATGCCATCACATATTTGACATTAATTTCCATATTCTCACACCTAAACATGCAGGCCTGACATATAATTCTTACAACTGTACACACTAGTATTCATTTAATTCATGTTAAAATGATAAATTAAATAGATTTGGAGATCTTAGTTCAATTTTAAAAATGGGCGACAATATGAGAAAAATGTAATTTGTTTTTTAAAAATAATATATTTAAATAGTAGAAGGGTAGGTATTAAGGATTGAACTATTGACTTTGAGTCAAAAATAAATTTTTTTATTATTATGTTGACAAACTAATACTACAAATAAAATTCAACAACTAATATTTATATATTTATTTCAAATTTATAATTTATAAAATATAATTTGTGGCTCTTATTATTTTGTGGTTTTAGAATGTGGATTTATTCGTCTGGACCCAAGGTCGGCCCTAATCACATATCGGACCATATATAATATAAATATGTGTTTATAAGTAATAATAATTTTTACTTATTTTATACGTTAATTTTACATGATTGACTAAAGTTAACATGATATCAACGTTAGATTTAAAATTCATTGGGTTACCAATTAAATTTTTTCACTAAGGAACCACTCATGATTTTTTTTTCACCGTTCGTGTCTAATCCTAGGTGTGAGACAATGTATTAAAATTTTCATTCTACAAATTAATTTTGTATCATTTTAGATGTGAGATTATGTATTAAGAATATTATTCTACAAATTAGTTTTGTATAATTGAGTTAGATCAGATCACAGTATGGAATAAAATAATAATCAATGATTGGATGAATTAATTTTTGCAGTGTCTAAAACAAATATAAAAATTGTGTAAAAAAAAAACAAATATAAAAATTAGGATTGCATACCTTAATAGTAGGATAAGAAACGATCTGAACAGGACCAACAGCAATGATAAATGTTTTCATAACATATTTGTAACACTTGAACATTTCCATGAATGTCCTTTTCACAGAAGGTTGAATCTTGTATTGGTTCAATTTCTTGTATCCACTTAGCTCAATCAACGCAAATGGAATGGGGGCAATAGAGTAAAAGAAGCACAAGAATAGAGTGTTGTGGCAATGAAGAATAAAGTCAGATTTTTTGGCAGAGTAATTGAACCAAAGTGTCTCAGCAGAAGTGAGGTTTCTACCAAGTGCATGTTTTGATTCTTCAAGGGTATGGTAAGGGATCATAGTGGGAGAATGTGAAGGAGAAAAATAGAGCTTATGAAGTTTATAAGGAGAAGGAGAGATAAAGTTTGTGTGATTATATAGTTACACAAAAGTTGATTTTCTTCTTCAAGAAAATGATGTAATTTTGAAACCAAATCTTTTATAGTACAATTGAAAAGGAGCGAGTATGAGAATTTAGTAGTGAATTTGGCTGATTACATACGTGCTAAAATGAGTTTGATCTATCTATTGAATATGTCTGTTTTGTTCGTATTTTAGTGTGGGATGAATTAAAAATTTAGACTCTTACTCTCTAACGTGTTGTCCCATTCCATTTTATTTTATTTTGTAAACTTTTGCAAACACAAATATTTCTATAAATTTTTGCATTTTAAAATTTATTAGATGCACTACTCACGAACTTTCTCTGCATGTCCTTACTTTTTTGTAAGACACGTAGATTTTAGATTTATATCCTCAATTATGTCTGATCCATTTTTTATAAATTTTTATCGGACTCGTTAAATGATCGGATATGTCGGTTTGGCATCCTTAAATAATTCAACTATGTGTTAAAGTTAAATTGAATATCTATAAGATGTTGATTATAATTCAAATTCTGTCAATAATATTTTTATGATATTTTTTATAATATTATTAATTTAATTAATTAATTAATTATATTTTCAGTAAAAATGAAAATATTCATTGTAACAATTAATATAATTTATTGGGGTGATAAGAGACCAGACATCCTTACTTGACACCATCACCGCATACTTTTTTTATCAATGATATGTCTCCCTCTCATTAAAGTGTCTTCCCTTTATTATTAATGAATAATGTTAAAATAGTATTAAATGGCATGTCTTGACGGAATGACGTGTTTTCTTTTTAATCATGGATTTTTACTATCAATAATATAAAAAAAATATAAGTTCTAAACATTTCAATTTTGCTTTTAATATTGAAGTGTTAACAAATCAAGCATTCAGATTAAATTTTTTTTCTTCAACCTTTTTCTTTCATGCTATTTTTTTTCACTCTTTTCGATTTTTTTTTATAATAACTATATATTGTTTTCTATTTACTATATTAATGAAATTTTTAAATAATTGTCCAAAATGGTCAAGTTTTAACAGCGTGTCGCCGGATGAAATGGCGACACAGTTAAAAGTGATTTTGGCCTTGCAAGCATTCGCCAGATAGATTGACGACTCTGTTTGCCTTTCAATGAATTCGACATACTGAATGATGACACAGACCATAGTTTAGGGTTTCGTTTTTTTTTATTCTTAATTAATGTTTTAATGTTTAGTTTTAACTATTTTTTTTATATTTTTATTTTTAATTATTTGTTTAAAGTTTTGCTTTTTTTGTTTTTAATTAATGTTGTAATTTCTAATTTTAATTAATTTTTTATTAATATTTTCTATAAAAAAATATTAAATACATTTTTAATCAATGTTTTGATTTATGTAAATATTTTAATAAATTATTTAAAGAATAACAATATAATTGAAATCAAATGTATTTTATAATGAATTGAAATTTAAATAATCTTAAATTATGTTGTTTGTTTTTTAAATATTTGTTATTAAATTATGTTGTTTGTTTTTTATAATGAATTGAAATTTAAATAATCTTAAAATAATATAGACATGTAAAAAATGTTAAAATATATTAATTTACAATATAATGAAAATTACAACTGAAAAAAAAAACGAATGTCCTGCTCTATCCAAGCGACCACCGGTGCCACACTGCGGGGGATGCGCGTTGCGACGAGGTTGCTGTGGTGTGTCTGGTCGTTGTGTGTTGAGTTGTGGATGAGGGTTTTGTTGGGACGGCCCCGGCATATCAAATAGATTTTGCAGCATTTGACCCCAATAGCCGGGAGGTCCACTACCAGCGGCGCTTTCGTAGTTTAACTCAATGCCCATGTTTTCGAAGGATTGTCGGGAAGGTTGGGTGGAGTATGGGCGGTATGGTTGTCCGAATTCGTACATCGAATTGGGTTGGAAATTGTGTGTTGGTTGTTGTCTGAGATGTCGTGACAGACCTAAACCAAGTCATATATTGAAGACTTGGCCTAGCCCCGTGCACAATATGACCGGTCAAGACGTGATGCCTTCTTCTCTTCTAGTGTTTACACAACTCCTTTGCAAACTCCTTCTAATGACTGACACTCCACTGTGAGTCCACCCGATTTTGATGCCACTGCCCCAATTCTACCGGAGCATCTGGAATATCCTGATGCATCCCAAATTGTAGCTTCACCCGGTCACTTTGGTGCATCTCCACCGTAGTGAACCTAATTATGGGTGTTCTTGGTGTCCACACAACAACATGATTGGGATCGGGCTGGTGGTCGAGACCCTCGTACAACATCTAGACAAACTACAATAAAGGTGGACAAATAAGTTAGACAAAGATAGACAAGTTTATGCATATAAGTTATACAAATTAAAGGTAAATAACTTACATCATCTGGCCCAAGGTGGTCGATGAGGTTGCGGTATTGAATTATAGAGTGCCTGGGACATCTCTGATAATTCATCCCTGGAACAGCCCACCTAAAAAAAAGAAACACATATAAGTTAGCATCTAAAACACATCTCACAAATTATTAACTTACAAAGAAAATTTGGTTGCTAAATAATCTTGAAAAGAAACTTACTTGTTGGCGTACGGGAATGTAAAAGGATTCTGGTTTATTAGAGCAAGCGTTGGCATCCTAGACCAACCCCACGCTTGCAGGAGATAGGCACAGCCATAAAAAGCACAGGAATTGTTTTTGGAATTTTTGCAAAGTGCGCTATACAGATGGGCGAGGACAGCTGATCCCCAACTATATTCACACACTTTGTTTATATTTTGTAATAATGGTAAATACATAATATTTACGCTATTTCCAGTTCCCTATGGAAATAAAAAGTGACCGAACAAAATCATAATATAGCACTGTGTTTTTACTATTTTGTCATATTCGGTGCTATCCTCACTTAAGACAATATCGTTGTATTGTTCCCTGAGGTATTTTAGATTAATTCCCTGACCCCTCAAGCGGCCCTCGCTTTCCGCCCGAGTTGCGTCCACACTAAGAGGGGTGTAACAGCCCACTTCCCAAATTAAAATAAAATGCGATTAAGTCAAATAATTATCAGAGTTTCCATTCCAAAAGTGGGATGTCACATTCACAAATTCAACAAACACTTCTTTATATAGAATTATTTTCAAAATAAAGCAGCGGAAAAATTATCATTAATATATATACACGGCCATCCGCCAAAATACACAAAATATTCATTCATCATCAAGGTTCACCAAAATACGATGTCATAGGAATACAACAAATTTTATCATAGAACAAATAAACTCCCAAGTCCCTTGTTACGTATTAGAGCATCCTAGGACTCGACTCGCACACCACTATCCAAGCTAGCTATGCACTTGGGTTATCTATACTTCCGAAGAAACACAGGCCATAACAACAACAGAGGGGTGAGAAAACAGGATCAAAATTATCGGTAATAAAATACATGAATAAAAAGGCAGTAAATAAACAATCATCACCCCACCAACATCAAACAGGACCTACTGCCCAAACATCAACACAACATATCATAATGCAAGAATGCAACCCAACACATGCATGCGGTACCGACTAATCATCACCAATGGACACCTGGCCATCAACCCTCCACAAGGGAGCACATCATAACAGGATAGATCACTTACGCTCCTCCTGAGACATGATCTATCCCCACAATTCTCCACAAAGGAGTACGGGTGAATCACTTATGCTCCATCCGAGACATGATTCAACTCCGCAATCACCGATGAACACTGGGCCATCAACCCTCCACAAAGGAGCACATCATAAACATCATAAGAGAGTACAGTTGAATTACTTACGCTCCATCTGAGACATGATTCAACCCTACCATCCTCCACAAAGGAGTACGGATGGATCACTTACGCTCCTCTTGAGACATGATCCATCCCACCAAGACACCATGATATGCACAACACCAAATGTACAACACACAAACATCAAGCACACTAAGTGCACACGATCCTACTGATCACATCACCACACACACACACACACACACACATACACACACACACACACACACACACACACACACACACACACACACACACACACACACACACACACACACACACACACACACACACACACACACACACACACACACACACACACACATATATATATATATATACACATACATACATACATACATACATACCAATCAATTATATTAATCAAGTTGAATATTAGGGAAAATCACATTCGAACCCCGAGTATACACGATCCTCCCGATCACTTCACTATGCATCATATACATATTACATATATATGTCTTACCCACCATTTAATCATGTCAATTAAATTCAATATTTCATGATTCACCTTTCCACATCAAGTATACTCTCTTCACCATTAAACAACCTCTCTCGACCTATCACATCCCAAGGAATTCTACAAAAATGAATCATAAGGCAAAACGGCACAAAACTCACATTTTGTCACGCTCGCTGGCTCACTCGCCTAGCGAGGCCTCAGCGAACGCTCGCTACCTCATTCGCCTAGCAACCTGCTAGTGAAGGTAGACAGTGGCTACTGGAAGTGTTCGCTACCTAACTCACCTAGCGACTTCCTAGCGAATGCTCGCTACTAGCTCGCTCAGCGAAGATGCTGGCGAATGTCTGCGATTTCACAAAAATCTCACTGTTCAGAAATTCATCAAAAGCTCAAAAATCATCTGATTCTCACCACACCAGTCTCAACAGTCTTAGCCTAGTATTCTACGACTAAACCACACTATTTATTCCAGACCTCACCCGATAAATCATCAGCTCTATCGATTAAATCATTTTCGACCTAAACTGTAAACTACTCAGAACATCCAACAAATCCCTACATTCGTCACATGCAAGGCTGGAACAACAGAATTTCACCAATTCTTAACAACATAAACACAATTCATCCATGGAAACGACAATCAGAACACCACAACATCTTAATCATAGTCATTAAATCCCTATGGGGTTAAGGAATCCCCAACTACCCCATTCATGCAATTACCAATTTAGACCCGTTTCGCCCCCCTTACCTCGACTAGTTGCTCCGATCGATGAAAACTTCCACGAATCTGACAACCTAGCCTTCTTCTCCTTCTTGTTCTTCTCTCCTTACTCTTCTCTCCCAAATAAATCGTGTTTTTCTTTCTAACTCACCAAATACCCCTTAAACACTTATTTCCCTTTTCTTTTTAATTCCAATATTAATTCCAATAATATTAATAATAATAATAATAATAATAATAATAATAATAATAATAATAATAATAATAATAATAATAATACAATTACTATTAATTATCAAATTATTATCATTATCAATTATTTTATATTAATATTAAAGGCTTTACCTTCTTAAATAATCCCCACAAAGACATACCGAATTAAAATAACACCGGAAAGATTAAATAATTAAAAATGGGCATTACAACTCTCCCCCACTTTAATTATTTTCGTCCTCGAAAATTACCTGATGGAAACAATTCTGGATACGCTTCCCGCATCCTGTTCTCCAATTCCCAGGTCACACTGCCTCCTGCAGCACCTCCCCAAACCACTTTCACCAAGGATATCTCCTTCCCTCGGAGTTGCTTCATCATATGATCCTCGATCCTCAACGGCATCGTCTCAACAGTAAGATTCTCCTTGACTTGAACTTCATCTCTTTGAATCACATGAGATGGATCCGATACATACTTTCAAAGTTGCGACACATGAAACACATCATGCAAATTCGACAGTTCAGGCGGCAACGCCACCCTATAAGCCACAACACCAATTCTCTGCAAAATCTGATACGGCCCAAGAAATTTAGGATCCAACTTCTTAGAATTCAACGCACGACCCACACCAGTCACTGGGTTAACCCTTAAGAACACGTGATCTCCTTCATTGAATTCTAGCTCTTTCCTTCGGTTATCATGATAACTCTTCTGCCTACTCTGAGACGCTTTCATTTTATCACGAATCATCTAAATCGTCTCAGTAGTCTGATGCATAATTTCCGGTCTCAATACCACATTCTCACCCGTCTCATACCAACACAGAGGAGTTCTGCATCTCCTACCATACAAAGCTTCAAGTGGTGTCATTCCGATACTAGAATGGTAACTATTATTGTATGTGAACTCGATCAACGGTAAATGAGTATCCCACGCACCACCCTTTTCCAACACACAAGCCCTTAGCAAATCCTCCAGCGATTGAATAGTCCTCTCTGACTAACCATCAGTTTGCGGATGGTAAGCTGAACTCAGCTTTAACTTAGTACCCAAGGCTTCCTGCAAACTCTTCCAAAATTCTGAAGTAAACCTCAGATCTCTATCCGACACAATACTCGATGGAACACCATGAAGCTTCACTGTCACCCGAATATAAATCTCTGCTAGCTTCTCCAACGGAAAACTTATATTGATCGGCACAAAATGTGCAGACTTCGTAAGTCGATCCACAATCACCCAAATAGCATCAAATCCTCTCGCCGTATTCGGCAAACCTGTCACAAAATCCATGGTTATACAATCCCATTTCCAAACCGGAACTTCCAACGGTTGCATCATTCCAGAGGGCCTCTGATGTTCCACTTTCGACTTCTGACATACCAAACAGGCGTAAACAAATTGAGCTATATCTCTTTTCATACCAGACCACCAAAATATTTTCCTTAAATCGTGGTACATCTTCATAGCTCCCGGGTGGATACTCAAACCACTACGATGTCCCTCATTCAAAATTGACTTTTTCAGCTCAGCATTATTCGGCACACAAAGCCTGCCTCTGAATCTCAACACACCTGAGCTATCCAACCTAAAATCATTATCGGCGTCACTTCCTACTCCCGACATCAAATCCACTAACTTCATATCTAGATTTTGGTTCTCTCTAATCATATCCAAGAAATCATTATTTACTTGCAACTTGCCCAACATCACACCACATGCCGTAAACTCACAAACCATGCTCAGATCTCTGAACTGCTCAATTAGCTCCATTACTTTTACCATTAAAGCTGACATATGAATTGTTTTTCTACTCAAAGCATCAGCTACTACATTCGCCTTTCCTGGATGATAACTCAAACTGAAATCGTAATCCTTCAAGAATTCCAACCATCTTATTTGTCTCATATTTATCTCCTTCTGATCAAACAGATATTTCAGACTCTTATGGTCACTGAACACCTCAAATCTCGAACCATACAAGTAGTGCCTCCAGATCTTTAACACAAAGACCATCGCAGCCAATTCAAGGTCATGAGTAGAGTAATTCTTTCATGCGCCCTCAATTGCCGCGAAGCATATGCCACCACCTTACCATTCTGCATAAGAACCCCTCCTAATCCCATCTTAGACGCATCACAATACACCACAAAAGGTTCACTCGGATTGGGAAATATTAACACCGGTGCTGAAGTCAATCTCTTTTTCAGTTCCTCAAAGCTTTCTTCACAAGCAGTATCCCATACAAAAACTTGATCCTTCCTCGTCAACTGGGTCAAGGGCAACGCCAAATGAGAAATCCTTCGATAAACCTTCAGTAATAACCTGCCAAACCCAAAAAGCTTCTAATTTTCGTTGCTGCCTTCGGTGGTTCCCACTACAACACTGCACTCACTTTCGATGGGTCCACCACTACACCGTCACCAGATATCACATGTCCCAAGAAACTCACAGTCTTCATTCAGAACTCACACTTCAATAGCTTAGCAAACAACTTATTATCTTTCAGCACTTGCAAAGCAATCCTCAAATGTCCTGCATGCTCTTCTTCAGACTTAGAATAAATCAGTATATCATCAATAAACACCACAATAAACTGATCCAGATAAGAATGAAATATCTGATTCATATACTCCATAAACACTCCTGGCGCATTAGACACCCCGAAAGGCATTACAGTATACTCGTAATGTCCATATTGAGTTCTAAACTCCGTCTTCTGAATATCACCTTCTTTCACTCTGATCTGATGGTAACCCGACCTCAAATCAATTTTACTGAACACACGAGCTCCCACCAACTGATCCATCAAATCATCAATCCTTGGAAGAGGATACTTATTCTTAATAGTCACCTTATTCAACTGACAATAATCGATGCACAAATGCATACTACCATATTTCTTCTTTACCAACAACACTGGAGCTCCCCACGGCGACACACTCGGTCTAACAAACTTCCTATCCAACAATTCTCCAATCTGAGATTTCAACTCATCCAATTCCACTGCCGACATCCTGTACGGTGCCATAGATATATGTCTCGTACCAGGAACAAGATCAATGCTAAATTCAACTTCTCTTGTCGGAGGCAATTCCGTAATATCACCAGGGAACACTTCAAGAAATTCATTCACCACCGCCAACTCGTCTATCGACGCCTTGCTGTCAACAGATAATGATACAAATAAAGCAAACATTTTAGCTTCATCCTCCAACAAGGTTCTCAATTTCTTACTAGACAAGGAATCCGCCAACACTTCCTCTTCTGGAGTAAGGAACAACAACACCTTCCGAAAACAATCGATGTAGACTCGGTTGAACTCCAACCAGTTCATACCCAGAATAACATCCAGCTTACCAAGTGGCAGACAAATCAGATCCACTCCAAAATTCCTACCGAAAATAGTCAGTGGACACTTCAGACACACCAAAGAAGTAGTCACTGAACCAATAGAGGGAGTTTCAATAGTCAACCGTTGCTCAAGAGTAGACGACACCAATCCTAATCTCTTTACACAATCAACAGAAATGAACGAGTGGGTTACGCCCGTACCAATCATAGCAGTCAAAGGAACATTATTGATAAAACAAGTACCTTTGATAGAACGCTCCTCGTCGGCATCTTGAGTTCCTACCACGGCAAACACTTTACCACTAGCCTGAGGCACCTGAGACTTCTTCGGTTTCTCACAATGGGTACTGATATGACCTTTCTCACCACAGTTATAACAGGTAGGCATAACAGTCCTGCAATCCGCCATCACATGGCCTGGCTTACCACACTTGAAACACTTCTTCACCTCATCAGGACAATCATTGGCACGGTTCCCCGCACCACCACATCGGAAACACTTTCCACCAGCAAATACTTTCCCTTCTCTAGGCTTCTTATCAGCAGCAGCCTTATGTTTTCCTTTATCAACAGGAGCACTGTAAGGAGTACCACCAAATCTCTTCTTACCCTTCCGATCATTCACAGCCTTATAGTGTGCAATCCTGGCCCAGTTGTCATTATCATAAATCCTGCTTCTGCTTACCAGCTCAGGATAATTCCTGATCTTCTGGCAAGCGATCCCCATCTTAATCTCCGGACGTAGCCCATTTTCAAACTTCAAACACTTGGAAGTCATTGCCTCTTCAGTATTGTAATGAGGACAATACTGTACCAACCCTTCGAATTTAGCAGCATACTCTGCTACAGTCAGATTACCCTGCTTCAGCTCCAGAAACTCTATCTCTTTATCACTTCGTATATCTTCCGGAAAATACTTTTCCAGAAAACCCGTTCTAACCACATCCCAAGTAATAGCAGTTCCTGCAGCCTCCAATCTCTGGCGACTGTTGTCCCACCAAGCCTCAACTTCACCTTCTAGCATGTGAGTACCAAACCTCACTTTTTGCTCATCATTACAACCCATCATCCTGAAAATCTTCTCAATTGCCTTCAGCCACTTTTGAGCAGCTTCAGGATCCAAAATTCCCCCTTTAAACGTCGGTGGCTTGTTGCTCTGGAACTGTGCAAAATCCCTAAATTGAGCACCTGCAGCTTGGTTCTGATTAGCAACCACCTGCGCCATTGCTTGCATAGCTGCAGCCAAAGCAGCATCATTCCTTCCTGCCATACTGCTCAACCAAAACAACACTAGGTTAAAAAGGACACACCAGCTCTATCCTAAAGACAGACTCAACTACTACACTGGTCAGACGGACCGACCTGCTCTGATACCAACTTGTAACACCCCACTTCCCAAATTAAAATAAAATGTGATTAAGTCAAATAATTATCAGAGTTTCCATTCCAAAAGTGGGATGTCACATTCACAAATTCAACAAACACTTCTTTATATAGAATGATTTTCAAAATAAAGCAGCGGATTTTCTTTTTCTTTTTCTTTTTCAGCAGGTCTATTTTAAGCAAAGTATCTTTTGGCTGCATCTGCATTCACAGGGGATGTAAAATATTCACTATCCATGGTTGAAAGTAGCAAGGATCCTCTAGAGAAGACTTTCCTTACAACATACGGACCTTTATAATTGGGAGTCCATTTGCCCCTGTGATTGTTCTGTGGTGGGAGAATCCTCTTCAACACCAAATCACCTGCCTGAAAGCTTCGAGGGCGCATCTTCTTATCATAGGCTTTCTTCATCCTGATCTGATACAAACAACCGTATGCAAGAGATGTTAGTCTCTTCTCATCCATCAAACTGATTTGATTCAACCTATTCTTCACCCATTCTGCTTCATCTAGCTTGACGTCGGTCAGAACTCTTAAGGAAGGTATCTCGACTTCTAGTGGCAAGACAACTTCCATACCATATACCAACGAGAAAGGCGTTGCCCCAGTTGAAGTACGCACCGAGGTACGATATCCATGTAGATCAAAAGGCAACATCTTGTGCCAATCCTTATAAGTCACAACCATCTTCTGCACTATCTTCTTTATGTTCTTGTTGGCCACTTCCACAACGCCATTCATCTTTGGACGATAAGGAGACGAATTGTGATGCTCAATCTTAAAGTTCTGGCACAACTTCTTCATCATCTTGTTATTCAGATTGGAACCATTATCGGTAATGATCCTCTCAGGTATCCCATAGTGGCAGATGATGTCCCTTTTGATGAATCAGGCTACAACTTGCTTGGTGACATTAGCATATGAAGCTGCTTTGACCCACTTGGTGAAATAGTCAATGGCCACTAAGTGTCGTACCTCGAAAAATACGATCCTCGCGATGGACACGAAAAATACTGTTCGAAACAGATTCGCCACCGAACTTTATTCATTCCAAGGATGGAATAGGAAAATATCGATAAAACCTTGAAGGAGATAAGAACATGGTCATCTCAACCAATATTCTAGGTTCGGGAGTCGATTACATAGAGGGAAGGTATTAGCACCCTCTACGTCCGTTGTATTCAACGGGAACCTCTTGATTCGATTCGTGAGAGAAAGTGGATACGCTTGTTTATCTTCTAAAGGAATTGCTTGCTAAAGGGGAAATTGGTGGTTTTAAGATAGGGTGCTCGCCAAGGATTGGGGCCCTTGTGCCTACGTATCTTCACTTGTAAGAAGTGGAAAATCAGAGAATTCGTAGTTCATGGGACTACGGGAAAAAGAGGGGATTGTGCTCGCCAAGATCATCGCAATCTTGTGCCTACGTATTCTCATTGATAAATGAGAAATCAGAGCAGTCGTAGTTCGGCCAACTACGGTAAAAGGTGTTTGAAACTGAACGAGTGTTTAGATCGCATTCTAACTGCTAAACATTGGCTTGTCTGCTCACTAGGGGAGGCTGAAGCGCGAGTTCATATGCGCGGAAGAAAGGAATAAACAATGTTCTTTGGTAAAAGGTATGGGAACCTAAAGGTGGGAAAGAAAGAAAAGTGCTCTCTAGGATCATCGCAATCCTATGCCTACGTATTCTCAACGGATGTGAGAAATCAGAGCAGCCGTAGTTCGGCCACTACGGTAAAAAGGTTTGGTATGTGAACGAGTGTTTAGGTCGCATTCTAACTGCTAAACGTTGGCTTGTCTGCTCGCTAGGGGAGGCTGAAGCACGAGTTCATATACCAAACCTTTTTACCGTAGTGGCCTAACTACGGCTGCTCTGATTTCTCACATCCGTTGAGAATACATAGGCATAGGATTGCGATGATCCTAGCGAGCACTTTTCTTTCTTTCCCACCTTTAGGTTCCCATACCTTTTACCAAAGAACATTGTTTATTCCTTTCTTCCGCGCATATGAACTCGCACTTCATCCTCCCCTAGCGAGCAGACAAGCCAATGTTTAGCAGTTAGAATGCGATCTAAACACTCGTTCAATTTCAAACACCTTTTACCGTAGTTGGCCGAACTACGGATGCTCTGATTTCTCATTTATCAATGAGAATACGTAGGCACAAGATTGCGATGATCTTGGCGAGCACAATCCCCTCTTTTTCCCGTAGTCCCACGAACTACAAATGCTCTGATTTTCCACTTCTTACAAGTGAAGATACGTAGGCACAAGGGCCCCAATCCTTGGCGAGCACCCTATCTTAAAACCACCAATTTCCCCTTTAGCAAGCAATTCCTTTAGAAGATAAACAAGCGTATCCACTTTCTCTCACGAATCGAATCAAGAGGTTCCCGTTGAGTACAACGGACGTAGAGGGTGCTAATACCTTCCCTATATGTAATCGACTCCCGAACCTAGAATATTGGTTGAGATGACCATGTTCTTATCTCCTTCAAGGTTTTATCGATATTTTCCTATTCCATCCTTGGAATGAATAAAGTTCGGTGGCGACTCTGTTTCGAACAGTATTTTCCGCGTCCATCGCGAAGATCGTAGTTTTCAAGGTACGACAGATGACGACTCTGCTGGGGAAATGCATAGCCCTATGCTAGAGAGAGTCAAGCCTAACTTGACTCGATTCGCGAGAGTTAAATCCGTTTGTGTATTTATATTCTTATTATTTAATTGCTTGTTTGCATTTATATATCTTATTGTTTCTTATGACACTGTTGGGGTTCTCTGATTGTTGGAACTTTGTGAGATGACTCTACACCCGAGTCTGAGGAAAATATAGGATTAGAATGGTGGTTGTGTAGTGGAATCCCTCGAGGAGTCTTTCTCGTTGGGAGGAAGCGAAAGCCCCGCTTAGAGTTGATTCCCTTAAGGATGTTATTGTTATGGTGAGTCTTTGCCATGACAGTAGTATTTTTGAGGTTGAGTCTATAACTCTAAGGACCTTTTACCCCTTTTCCATGGTGGTTGGTAGCGTTAACTTATGAGGGTCACTCCTTGTTGGGTTGATGCGAACGCCCCAATCAGATGAGATCCCTTGAACGTATCGTTATTCTGACAATGATATTTTCAACCTCGATCTATGACTCTGAGGTCCCTTTAAGAAACCTTGGACTCGATGGTTGTGTAGTAGAGACTCGCGAGGAGTCTTTCTCGTGGGACGACATGAAAACCTCACCTAGAAGAGATCCTTTGAGGGTATTATTATCGGATGAATCTTTGTCATGGTAATAATATCTTTGAAAAGATCCATGACTCTGGGCACCTACCCGTTTAGAGCCTACCTATGGGGTTCCTTTAATCAGAGATATCTGTTTTTAGTCGTTCTTCTGTCTGACCTCAGAATGTGATTGAACCTGTGATCCTGTTTGTGCCTGCATTGCATTTGCATGTCATTGAATTTGCATTTCATTTGCATTGCATATCATTTTCTCTGCCAGAAACTTATCCATCCTTTGTCCATAATCCGCAGTAGATTTCCCGACACCTGTATCGGACTTGAAGCAACTTTGGGAAGAATCATGAGCTCAGAAGAACAGAACCAGATTGCGTCAAGAGCAGATGTTGACTTGATGAAGAACCAGTTGGACCAACTTATAGAAGCTATGTTAGTCTTGACAAGGAGAGAGGACAAATCTCAACGACCTATAGCCACTGAGAACGGCATACCTCAGCCTGTGCGGATTCCTGTTGAAGACCAGGTTATACAAGAGCGTCACACTATTCGGGATGAAGATACCTCGTCTCTTGATGCTGTTGAGTACCATAGCTTCACATTCGCTGCACCGAATTCCCAAGTGGCAAGCCTGGTGGGGAATAATGAACAACCTCAGGATGTTGAGTTTGCTGAAAGATGTCGTGTGTTGGAAGAGAAAATTGAAACCATGATGGGGTGTGATACTTCTGATTTAAATGCCTTAAACCTGTGTTTGGTACCCGGACTTACAATACCTCCAAAGTTCAAGATGCTGAATTTTGAGAAACACAAAGGAGATAGCTGTCCAAAGCAACATTTGGTAATGTTTTGCAGAAAGATGACCTCCTATGCTCACAATGACAAACTTATGATTCACTGTTTCCAAGAAAGTTTGAGTGGGGCATCTTTGAGTTGGTATATGCAGCTAGAGAGTAGCCATATTCAGTCATGGTCAGACTTAGCCAACGCCTTTGTGAAGCAATACCAATACAATCTTGATGTGGCTCCCAATCGCATACAGTTGCAAGGCTTATCTCAAGAGGAAAACGAGTCCTTCAGAGGGTATGCTTAGAAATGGAGAGAAGTAGCTGCTCGCGTTCAACCACCGCTCTTAGATAGAGAATTGGTTGACATGTTCATAGATTCGTTACAAAACCCATACTTGGAAAAGATGATGGGCAATGGGACATCCAACTTCTCTGACTTGGTTTCAGTAGGGGAACGCATCGAGAGCCATCTAAAGAAGGGAAAGATCCACGACATCTCGAGCATCCCAGCTAGTGAAAATGAATCAGTTGTTAGCTCCCAAGAGGAAGAAAATGATGAAATTAATACAATCTGGGACACTCCACAAGTTCTATCCTCGGTACGTTATACTCCATACCCAAGCATCTCAACTGTTAAAAGCCATCAATCCTATGGGTCTACCTGTGTGACTCCGGTCTCTCCACATGGTCAACATTCTCCTGTCAATAAAGGTCTCCTTTATCAACAACAGGTTACACAGCAGAATGCTCCACAACGACAACGCTACTATAATCAAAGGCGAAAAATACATTTTGATTCGCTGCCCATGCCATACAATCACGTGCTACCACGTTTGATCAGTAGTGGACTAATAGTACCAAAGGGCTTGGATCTTGTGGTTACTCCATACCCACCAGGCTTTGACACCAATGCACGATGTGGCTACCATGCTGGTGCCATGGGGCATTCAACAGACGATTGCAAATAGTTCAAGAATAAGGTTCAAGATCTGATTGACTCCAAGCTAATATCATTCACACCTCAAGGTCTTCAGATCAACATCAATCCTTCATCTTATCAGGCGGGTCCATCAGTTCATGACATGGAAGAAGCTGCAGAGAGTAGATATGAAGAAGGTTATCATACTGGTCACGATGAGCAAGAAGGGTAGCTCAACTGTGATGCAAGGGAGAAAAGCCCAGTTCCTCAATACTGGCAATTTCCATATTGTTTTTATGCATTTGTAGTTTCTTTTCTGTTATAGTGCTACTTGCTTTTAGACATTGTTTCTTATTAATGGTATTGTTAATGTGATAATCATGCATGTTTTGATCAAATCCATTCGTATTCACTCACAGTTTCTCATGTATTGCAAAAATCACAAAAATATTTCACTTCCTTTATCGCACTGCTGTTTAGCAAAGATTTGAGGGAGGATGACGAAAACATGATACCCATAATTGCTTATAGTATGCTTTGAGATAAAATCTCGCCGATGATGTACATACATTGTTTCAACCCTCATACACTGGAGAAATAAGGAGTTAGTCCCTAGTTAACCACTTCGAGCCTAAAAGTAGGAGTTTCTTTCGGATTTCTAAACCCTTACACTTAACCTGGGGCATGGGTAGTGTTCAGTTAACTTGAGTATGCACTCGAATCACGAGACAAAATCCAAGAGATGACATTTGTTAATCAATGACCATTGACATGACAGTCACAATCCTTCAAAAAAAATCAAAAGTCCACTAAGTCGAACACCTCAAAAGGAGACATAGGCAGAAAAATCAAGACAATCCCGATGGACTCGAAGAGCAAAACCAGTCCATGAAAAAGTTAGGGATCAAAAGCAAAAAACAAAAGAGGTCTTCAAATCCTCAAAAAAAAAATGAGATCAGTGGCCACCATATCAAGAATTAAAAGGGGTTACTGACATCCATCAAAATAAGATGGCTGTCATTTCAAACATACCTTGAATCATCAAGCTTAAACCGTCAAGCTCTAAGTGCGTATTAATTGAACGTAAAACTGGAGTTTATCACGAAGAAGGGGTGGGTACAAATCATACTTTGAGCCTAATATCCTTGTCTGATAAACCGTGAACCAGACCACGTTACAACCCTTAAAAGACCTAATTGAGGCGGGGTTTATTCTAAAAGCATACTACAGTAAGGTTGCGTAAACTGACTCCTACATATTTGCTAATCTTCTGTATTGATGTCATATTCTTGCTATATCTTTCACATACCAGTAAATCAGCACTACACTTGGACTAATGGTCCATTCGTCACACACTATCACATTATTCCAATAAATGTGATCTTCAAAGCTTGCATAATGTCACATTAAAATTACCATTTTTGAATGAACAATTCTAGCTGCAAATCAGTACTTGGCATAATAGAAGGGGAACTTGATCATCCATTGGTGTTGACCTGAATCAAGACTTTCTCATAACCCTGTGAATTTGGGGCAGGTCCTTCCGAGGTTCAAATAGAGGCATACTGTTGCAAAATCCAAACACTGGGGCAATAATCGCAGACTATATCATGGTGTAAACCTTTAAGGAAAAATCTTCAAATACCCTACAGACTGGGGCAAACTAGTTGAACAGGAGCAGTTTCCCTCCTTGCTTTCAAAGTTGGTCAAGCAGACCGTGTCAGACACTAGTAACTATTGAGTTCAAAACAAGTGTCAAAAGCCTTGGGGCATAACAAAAGCACGATCAACAAGCATTGGTTAAGTCGCTACGCTCGCACATTTAACATGCTTTGGTTACATCGCTACGCTCGACATTTGTAAGCCGTCATGACACATTGGCTAGAAGTTAAGGTTCTCCCAGGAACAAGCAGCCAACTTCTGCAAGGATCTAACTTGGGGCACTGAGAACATCCACACCTGTCCTCTGAGCATATCATTATTAGATACTGTGTGTCAGGAAGTCAAATACTTTCACCAAATAAAGTCCACTTCTGTTGGCATCCTACAAAACCTAAAAGTCCAATCTTTTATTGGCAACTACATAAAAGTCCATTGGTTGGCATCATAACCCAAAAGTCCAACCCCGCTTGGCACCTCTTAAAGTTCAATTTGTATTGGCAACCATCAAAAGTCCAACCCCGCTTGGCATCTCTTAAAGTCCAATTTGTATTGGCAACCATTAAAAGTCCAACCCCGCTTGGCACCTCTTAAAGTCCAATTTGTATTGGCAACCATCAAAAGTCCAACCCCGCTTGGCATCTCTTAAAGTCCAATTTGTATTGGCAACCATTAAAAGTCCAACCCCGCTTGGCATCTCCTAAAGTCCAATTTGTATTGGCAACCATTAAAAGTCCAATCCTGCTTGGCATCTCTTAAAGTCCAATCCTTTATTGGCAACTACCAAAGTTCACCCTTGTTGGCACCTTCATAAAACCAATCCTTTGCTTGCATTCGCATATGCATCATATAGTTAACATGTACCATACGCATACATAGCATAATCATTTCTCTTTCTCAACCCCTGAGTTGATACTTTTCTATAACTTTTGACCCCCGAGTCAACCTTGCCTTTATTTTCTCGACCCCCGAGTCGATATTGTTCTTTACTTTCTCAACCCCCGCGTTGATATTTTTTTTCCGACCCCCGAGTCGATATTGTCTTGTTTTTCTCGACCCCCGAGTCGATATTTACCTTTCTTCAACCCCCACGTTGATATGTTGATTTATTCTCGATCCCCGAGTCGATATTTTCATTACATCTTCTTTCAACCCCCGAGTTGACATATTATTACAAATCTTAACCCCTGAGTCATTGTTTTTCTTTTTTCGACCCCCGAGTCGATATTTGCCTTTACCCTTCAACCCCCGAGTTGATATTTTGATTTATTTTCGACCCCCGAGTCGACATCTTTGTTTTCCTCAACCCTCGCGTTGATATTTTGATTGTTTCTCGATCCCCGAATCGATATTTTTCTTTTACCTTCAACCCCCGAGTTGATACGTCTTTATTTCCTTGACCCCCGAATCGATATTTTATTTGCTTTTCTCGACCCCCGAGTCGATATCCTTATTATTCAACCCTCAAGTTGACTTGTTGTTCTGATTTATCCTCGACCCCCAAGTTGATAGTATATTTGTTTTTCTCAACCCCCGAGTTGATAAGCCAGTATACCCAAGAAATCTTTTTCACCTTGTTTCATCTAATACAAAAAAAGATCCCTCATGGGAAACCAGAAGTAAAGCCTTACCAAATTCAATTACCTGGTTGCATCCTCATGCGCATTACATATCATTTGCATATGCATCTTGCGTTCCCTAGCAGTTTCATTTTATTTGCATATTTGTACATCATAACGCATAGCATTGTTGTCCCCAGCGGCGTAACACAACAGGATCCAGGATCAGCACACAAGCATCTTGGTTACTTTTCCATTAAAGCTGACGGTATGGCTCCGAAAAGAGTTGATACCCCGCGTACTCGTGGAATTCTATTCCCCAACAAGTCATTCTTCAACCATGCAGTTGATAATGATAATTCCCAGCAGCTGTTACTCTGATCTCTCCCCAGCAGAGTCGCCATCTGTCGTACCTCGAAAAATACGATCCTCGCGATGGACGCAGAAATATTGTCCCCAACAGAGTCTCCATCTATTGTACCTCGAAAAATACGATCCTCGCGATGGACGCGGAAAATACTGTTCGAAACAGAGTCGCCACCGAACTTTATTCATTTCAAGGAAGGGATAGGAAAATATCGATAAAACCTTTAAAGAGATAAGAACATGGTCATCGCAACCAATATTCTAGGTTCGGGAGTCGGTTACATGAGGGGAAGGTATTATCACCCCTCATGTCCGTTGTACTCAACGGGAACCTCTTGATTCGATTCGTGAGAGAAAGTGGATACGCTTGTTTATCTTATAACCATCATTTCCCCTTTAGCAAGCAATTCCTTTAGAAGATAAACAAGCGTATCCACTTTTTCTCACGAATCGAATCAAGAGGTTTCCATTGAGTACAACGGACATGAGGGGTGCTAATACCTTCCCCTCATGTAACCGACTCCCAAACCTAGAATAATGGTTGCGATGACCATGTTCTTATCTCTTTAAAGGTTTTATCGATATTTTCCTATTCCTTCCTTGGAATGAATAAAGTTCGGTGGCGACTCTGTTTCGAACAGTATTTTCCGCGTCCATTGCGAGGATTGTATTTTTCGAGGTACGATACTAAGATGAAACGATGCCCATTGGACGCAGTCGGCTCGATCTTTCCAATCATATCGATCCCCCACATGGAGAAAGGCCATGGAGATGACATGACATTCAAAGGACACGGCGACACATGAATCTTGTCGGCATAGATCTGACATTTGTGGCATTTCTTGGCGTACTTGAAGCAATCAGACTCCATAGTTAACCAATAATAACCTTCTCTCAACAGCTTTCGAGACATGGCATGCCCACCTACATGTGTTCCAAAGGTTCCTTTGTGGACCTCTTCCATAAGCAAATTCGCTTCTTTTTCGTCCATGCATCTTAGCAGCACTAAGTCAAAGTTCCTTCGGTAGAGTACACCATCTGGATTTAGATAGAAGTTACCAGATAACCTCCTCAAAGTTTTCTTATCTCGGGCCGATGCCCCAGGCAGATACTCTTGATTCTGGAGAAAGTTCTGGATGTCGTAATACCATGGCTTGCCATCAGAAGCTTCTTCTATTGCAAAAACGAATGTCATCCTATCGAGGCGCGAGATAACAATTCTTGGTGCATCATTCTAGAAGTTTACTTTGTACATTGAAGATAAAGTAGCCAAGGCATCTTCCATCTGATTTTCTGCTCTCGGCACATGGTGAAACTCTACACGATCGAAGAAAGGTAGCAATCTTCTTGCGTAGTTCATATAAGGGATCAGATTTGGTTGGCGCGTCTCCCACTCTCTTTTGATTTGATTGACCACTAAAGCTGAATCACCATAGACATCAAGGTTCTTGATTCTCAAATTGATTGCTTCCTCGATACCCATGATACACGCTTCATATTCGGCCTCGTTGTTTGTACAGGGAAATGTCAATCTGGCAGTGAAGGGTATATGCGTCCCATGGGGGGTTGTAATGATTGCCCCAATTCCACTGCCGTAGGAGTTAACAGTACCGTCAAAGATCAATTTCCACTGGGAACTCGACTCAGGACCTTCGTCTGGCAACGACTCATCACAATCTTTCATCTTCAAGTACATAATGTCTTCGTCGGGTAAATCAAACTTCATTGGCTGATAGTCGTCGATTGGTTGCTCTGCGAAATACTCTGACAGAACACTCCCTTTAATAGCTTTCTGAGACACATACTGAATGTCGTATTCTGTCAGAACCATCTGCCATCTAGCAATCCTTCCTGACAGTGCTTGCTTTTCAAATACGTACTTAATCGGATCCATCTTTGAAATTAACATAGTTGTATGATTTAACATATACTGCCTTAGGCGTTTGGCGGCCCAAGCCAGTGCGCAACAAGTTTTTTCCAACATTGAGTATCTGGACTCACAGTCTGTGAACTTTTTAGTCAAGTGATAAATTGCATGCTCTTTTCTTCCAGTCTCGTCATGTTAACCGGGAACACAACCCATGGAATTCTCAAGAACTGTTAAGTACATTATCAACGGTCTTCCAGCCACCAGGGGCATCAGTATTAGAGGTTCCTGCAGATACTCTTTTCTTTTCTCAAACGCTTTCTGACAATTCTCATTCCAAACGACCGCCTACTCTTTCTTTAATAACTTAAATAATGGCTCACAAGTGGCTGTTGTCGCTTGCGCGAAAATAAGGTGCCGGCATGACAGAAGAGTCGCCACCTTTCGTTATTTATCCCTCAGAGCGGGAAAGGAAACGATCGGAAAAACCTGACGAAAAAGGGTAAGACAAGGTCGTCGCAACCATTGTCTGGGTTCGGGAGTCGGTTACGCAAGGGGAAGGTATTAGCACCCCTCACGTCCGTCGTACTCGACGGGATCCTCGCTTGTTTGTTTACTTGGACGGGTTGGTTATAATCTATCTACCTATCAAGGCTGGCTGAAAAAGAAAAGAAAAATGACTCGGCAAAGCATCGCACTTTATGCCTACGTATTCCCGTCTGGAACGAGAAATCAGAGTCAACGTAGTTCGGCTAACTACGGGTGAAGGTTGAAGGTTGCTCGCTAGGACGTCACATCCTATGCCTACGTACTTTCATCTGGTATGAAAGATCAGAGCAAACGTAGTTCGGGAAACTACGGGTTATCTCCTAAAAGAAGTGTTTTTTTTATTGTGTTTGCGATTTCAACCGCACTAGAGACTATGACCTGAGAGTGAATGCGTCGCATGTCACCCAAAGGGTACCATACTAACATCCAGACTATGGAAAAGAAACTCTCCCACAATCCTTTCTCAGACAGCTTAAGGCTCGTAACGTACGAAAGAAATCATTCATGATTACTGTATCTTAAACTGTTTTGAGATGAGAAGAGAACGGGCCCAACTAGGAGGGAGACTATCAAGTCCTACTGTTATCATGCCATGGATTCATCCTATGGTTGAAGTTTGAACAGGGAACTCCTAGATGTTGTCATGCATAGGTTTCAACCTAAAAGTCTATCATCAAATCCTCATCAGAGGAAATGAGAGTCCTAAGGGATCATGTCAATGATACACCAAAACAGACAAAAGCATCAGCTTTAACAGTAAAATGCATGCAATGCAAGTGAGGGAGGAAATGTGTGTGGGGCTTCAGCCTCCACAAGCTCATCTCGACCTCAAGCCAGTCATGAGATAACAGTAATCCTACTGAAAATAAACAACATGCTATCAAGCAATGACAGTAAACTGTAATCATACAGACAAAAGAAATGAAATGCTATCAAGCAAAATAAACACATGGGCAAGGGAGCTGGGCTCTACCGAATACCCGCAAGCAAAGCCAAGCAATAACAATACAATCAGATGCGCTCATGCTCTTAGACTGAACTTATTCTAAATGTGCTTAATCTAATGCAGCAGACAAATCAGACAAAACACACAATACATCAAAGAAAACAGAAGAAAGCCTCAGCTCCTTCAGCAGCAACCCAGTCTTCAGACTTCAAAGATCACTTGCTTTCCAGGTATCAACCCTACAACATGACTATTAACTCATCTTCTCCCTTGAGCTTCAACTCTTTTGATCAGCTCTACCTTCAGGCTTCATTATCTTCAGGGATCTTCAGGCATCAACTTGATCTTCACAGAGTCTTCAGACTTCAATAACCTTCAAGGAATCATCCTCTTCAAGGCCTCAGCTTCTATCTTCAATGGCTCCAATGCTCCAGCAAACAAGATTCAGTTAGCAAGATGAGGTGAGGATGTTACAGTACTCACTGACTTCCAAAGGATGCCATTGAGGACTTAACATCAAAGGAAAGGCTCTCTCAAAGTTCTACCTCAGAGGGAAAGGTCACTAATCCCTCCAAAGGAGAGAGGTGAATACCCTTAAGGGACTCTATGTCACAGAGAAGAAAGGAGGTGAACAAGACACTCCTTGTTTATTGAACAAAGTAGTCTATCTAGGGCTCTGCCTATGCACCTATAAACCTATAAACAAAACAACAAAAGCTATGCTAAACTCCTCTGCAAGGTCTTCAAAGCTTCCATGATGATCCACAAGGTCTTCAACTCAATCTTCAAAGCTCACCCACTCAAAAGAGAAGGAAAGAAAACACAACAATACAACTTATGCCTTTAAGCAACACACATACTATCCATGCATTCAAAAATCAATGAAAAATACTAAAACACCATGCAATATTCTAGTAAAATTCTAGGGGATTCTATACATACTTACCCTTAACCCATATATTCCCCATACACTAATTTGGCCTATAAACCCCAAAACAAATTTGTTCAAGTCTACCTACACCACCTAAAACCCTAATTAGAGCACCTAAATGTCAATTATTCAAACTAACTCAAACTTAATTTCTAAAATCCTAGTATAAAAACCAGAGACTCCTAACACCTATATCTAATTGCACAAAAAAGAATGGGGTCAAAATATGGTGGGAAACTCAAGAACAAAAATATGCAAAATCATGTATGAACTAAAAACAATTAAAAAGGCATTAAAAGGGAAAATACATGAAAAATAGCAAATAAAAAATAAAATGGCATTTTTATTTTTTATAAATTTCTAGACATTTAAATGAGTCTATAGCAAAAACAAGAATTGAAAAATATTGATTTTTCATTTTATTAGGAATTTTTGAAGATTAAAAAGAAATGAAAGAAAATTAAAAAAAGTAAAGTGAAAGGGGGTGTGAAAAGAAGGGCCAGATGGTTATGTCAATTGGGCCAGCGCGTGCGGGGGGTGCAGAAAGCATTCTGAGCCCAAAGCTCAACTTAAGTGGAACGCTGCGTTCCATTAAGTTCAATTTTCCCTCCATTTTTCCTGATCAATCCTGACCACACGATACGCCTCTCAGTCAATGGCTTGACTCTGATCGGAGGGTCCCTAGCCATCGTCCCCAATGCTTCATTCTAGGGTTTCAGAAAACGTGAATTCATGCAGCATATTTCCATCACCTCGTTCTCCTTCAATTCTCCCTGATTCTCAAAACTTCCAAAGTCAAAATGATCCTTGAATTACAGAGAATACAACCATATGAATTTTGCTCATGGAATCTTGGTATCATGCACGAACAGAATGGATGAAAGCTAGGGTTTCACATGTTCACTCTGCAATCCATCATGAAGAAACTTAAATCTAAGGGTATGATCTTGTTCTACTCCTCACCCTGATCTCCACAAGCGATAACATGTTAATTGTAACTCATAATCCAGCTTGTTTTTGCAAGTTAAAGATTCAATGCCCTGCTATGAAACTTCTCTGATTGCACTCTAACTTCCCAAGATCCATCCCTAATGGTTGCTAATCATAACTATCCTAACCACATGATCTAGAAATGCATAAATAGAGAGGTTCGAGTGAATTTGCAAACCTGCAAATTGATGATGGTGAGTGTAGTTTCTGTCCACTTCAAGGCTTGAGACTCTCTTGGATGGACCTTTTCTTGATGCCAGAGATTCTGTTTGCAAGAACTTTGGTGTATCACACTTGTATCTCGAGTTTGGAATCAAGTTGCTCTTCTTGCAAATTGGATATTACACCTTCAATATGCCATGGATCTTCCTCTAACTTGGTATGCAACTCTTGATTGTGATCAGAATAGTGTGTTTGTGGAGAAGAATCAAGTGGAGATGAAGAAGAAAGGGAGTTTGTTATGAATTTGCAAATGGAATATTTTGGCTCTTTTTGCACTTACTTACCATTAACCATCACCAACCCTTGCATGAATGATCTCTGCTCAATATATAGGCCATAATGGAAGCATCTAGGAGTTGCTGGAAACTTCTAAGAGCTTTCTAGAAGTTTCATGCCATGAACTTATGGATTTCTCACATATCTCATGACATCTCATGATATAATCCTTACCACCCTTTAATTTCAAGTCAAAATCTCCCCATATGAGTTATAGAGGTGATTAGAGTGCTAAAACAACCAATGTGTTCACTTATTTCAAGTTTTCCCAAGTTGCCTTAATATGCAAGAAAGAACTTTACAAAGCAACCTCCATTTTTATGCCTTAAACCAAAATTGTGGCTGAACCATTGTTTTTAAAATGGTTTTTCCAATCAAAATGATATATTGGATGACCTATTTTGGATTTGTGGATCTTCCAAACCAATTTTCAAATTCAACTTTTCAAACTTATAAGCCATTTTTAGTTTATTTTTGACCAATCATGCAAATCTATGCTATGAGCTTTTCCAACAATTCATGACCTTCTTTCTAGACTTAAAATCACATTTTGAACAACTTTCATGTTTTGAGTTTTTTTCATTTGAGGCTTGGAAATAGGAGATATGGCCTTTGCTTAAAAAATGACCTATAACTGACAAATGACCAAAATACCCCTGTCTTGTTCAAACCATAAGTTGAGTTCCACAAATCCTATCAAGGACTTCTACCACTAAAATTAAAGCTAAGAAGATTCCCTTCAACATTCATGTTGACCAAGAGATCATAGGAATCATCCTACTAGGGCAAAAGTTGTCTGCAAGTTGGGTAACTTTCAAGGACCCAGATTCACACACCTCAGCTGACCTGTAATTTGTCAAAACCATAACTTGAGCTCTGCAACTCCTATCAAGGACTTCTACCACTCAAATTAAAGCTAAGAACAAGCTCTACAACATTCATGTTATGGGGAAGATGAGATATCAATCACATCGTGAGCTAAAACTGCCTGGAAGATAGGGATCAAATTAGGGTTTTTTCACTGACAATCCTCAGAAAACCCTAACTCAAAACTTCTCAAACTCCTCAATCATGATGAGTTGGTCTAGGAATCATCTTTATAAAATATCCATACATCATTCCATGATCTCATGGCCCTTGGATTAGGTCTCAACCTTCTCCAAATCTTCAGCTGATCTAGGGTTGACCCAGTCAAAACCCTAATTCTACCATTCATGGTTGAATCTTCTGAATTCTTGCACAATGACTTCTCTGGGCTTCATGATGGCTATCAAGACATCTCATAAACTTTCTCAAAGCTTCAAGTTCAATCTCAAAGTCTCAGAATCATCTGAGGAGCTCCCACAACTCTCAAGTTATGAGGCACACAACCTTGGTTTCAACCACTTCCTCTGAGGATCTCTTGAGTTTTCTGACAAAGGTATCAACCTTCAAACACTTGATGGGTAAATAGTTGTTGGTCAAATTTTGGGGTGCAACAGCTGCCCCTATTCAAACGGCTTGAACCTGACTGGGTGAGAAGCGAACGACTCTCAACCAATCAAGGTGCGAGACGATTGAATACCGGTAAACCCGAAAATTTGCCAACTGCACGAGCACACGATACTCTGCGGGGAACAAAACTGCAATACTAGCTGCACGGCAACTAGCCGGAGAAATACTGAACTGGCATCGCCGTCAAGAACGACCATAACTCAGGGAAACAAGCGTCCAACATCGCCGCCGGAGACCTAAACCTGAATCACCAAAATACCCAACATCGCCGCTGGAGAAAATGCAAAAAGGAACAAAATACCCCGCATCGCCGCTGGAGAAACTAGAAGGATCTGCATCACCTAACATCGCCGTCAGAAGACTGGATCACCTTGACATGCCCAACATCGCCGCTGGAAAACTGAATCTGACATCGCCGTCGGAAACAAACATCCTCTTAGAGACACTCGACATCGCCGTCGCACAAACATCATCTCTACTGGGGATTTAAAGAGTCTGACCTCGCCGTCAAACAAACATTCAACCTCGCCGTCAAATCCAAACGTTCAACCTCGCCGTCGAACAAACATCCAACCTCGCCGCTGGACAAATGATGATCTGACCTCGCCGTCAAATCCAAACGTTCAACCTCGCCGTCGAACAAACATCCAACCTCGCCGCTGGACAAATGATGATCTGACCTTGCCGCCAAATCCAAACGTTCAACCTCGCCATCGAACAAACATCCAACCTCGCCGCTGGACAAATGATGATCTGACCTCGCCGCCAAATCCAAACGTTCAACCTCGCCGCCGAACAAACATCCAACCTCGCCGCTGGACAAATGATGATCTGACCTCGCCGTCAAATCAAAACGTTCAACCTCGCCGTCGAACAAACATCCAACCTCGCCGCTGGACAGAATATAATATGAACAAATCTAACCTGGGGTTCACCCCTGGTAAATGGAACAAAAGGTACACTTGAAACTACTCCGCTGGGAATGAGAGACTTGACCGAGCCCACTCTGATCTGGGGTTCACCCTCAGAACCATAACGAACATCGGAATACTGTTGCACACTGCCCGCCGTAGAACTTCAACATTAAAGATATATGAAACCTTGACTCCTGGCCATTTCCAGCTTCGGCTAGAAAAATCTTCAAGTATTTCTGAATATGAATGAAACCCTGGCCCCCGGCCACTCCAGATCCGCTGAAGAATCTTCAAGTATTTCTGAAGATAAGCATCCTTGGCCTTCAAGGATGTAAACTTTTGCCTGTCGGCAACTCTGCATGAGGTATCTTCGACTTCAGTCTGAAGAAATGGTCCTTGGCCTTCAAGGATACATGGATATGCCTTCAGGCAACTCCGCCTCTGCTATAGAGCATCCGTGACTTCAGTCAGGGATATACTTCGGCCTTCAGTCCGAAAAATGAATCCTAGGTCATTCATGACCTTGGGGATAACCTTGCCCTCAGGCACCTTCGCTTCAGCTTGGGAAATCTATGACTTCAGTCAGAGAAATGGTATCCTGAGCCATTCATGATTCTACGGGGATTCAAACACTTTGCCTTCAGGCAGAACTCCGCTTCAGCTGGAGAAACATCTTCGACTTCAGTCAGAAGAAAAATATCATTCACTTGATCGCCATCAATCATCTCCTCAGGACAACTGACTTGGTCTTCAGACCAACACGGATCATCTTGAATACAAAATTTGGAACCTTGTCTTCAGCCACACGTTGATTCATCAACAAGGACATCTGAGCTCACAGGAACCTTCTGATATCGCCCTCAGGCGTTTTACGAAATCAATCTTCAGATTAGACATCACTGTTGGAACAGACATATCATGCTGCTAGAGGTTTCAAGAATCTCTTGAACAAACAACTCCGTCGGGCACCTTCAAGAATCATCTCGAACTGCTGACCTTTCTGGAGACTTTATTCTGCTGGGGATTCCAGGAATCTTCCTGGGCAAATCTTGTTGGGGACGCTATTGGGGAGCTCAAGAATCATCCTGAGCAAACAACTCGGGAAGCTGTACTGAGGTCTTAAGAATCATCTTAAGCAAACGGCTCTGCTGAGGAATTCAAGAATCGTCTTGAACTGAAGACTTCGCTGGGGATCTCAAAAATCATCTTGAGCGAGCGACTGTGGGGATTACACCGGGGTCTTAAGAATCCTCCTAAGAAAGCGACCTTGTTGGAGAGAATATCAGGAATCATCCTGAGCAACCGATCCTTCGGCCGAACACCTGTAAGACAAGAATGATAGTAACCTAGATCATACTTATGATGTGTATGCTTCTGCGCCATGCCCCACACGGTGGGACTGATATGCGTTTATGCCAAATGCTGTGCAATCATGCACTATGCTATGCAATGTTAAATGCTATGCTGCCATGCACAATGATGCGATCCCGTCCGCAAAATAAATGCTGGGGGGAGGTTCTCCTGTCGAGGAGATAAGAACTACTCAGGTAGAGGAATCATCCTGCTGTGGACACGCCAATATCAATCGGACTCTGTCTGGGGAATTGATCTTCCGCGGACTGCTGCATGGAAAACAACTTCAGCTGATTTCTGCAGGGGACGAAGCTCTGCGAGAACCTGGACTTGCTGATATCAATCGCGAGAATGAACTGCGCGGCCGTCTCGGCTACTCTTCTGGGGAGGATAACTCTGTGGGGAAACAACTTCAGCTGCTCCACACTCCGCTGGGGAAAACATGGTCTGATCAACTTCCAAGGACTCGGCTCTCTTGGGCATCTGCAAACTCGGCTGAGGAAGGAGAAGTCACTCTGCTTCGCTGGAGAGAGTGCGACTCTGGGGAAACACAACATCAGCTCAATATCTGCTAGGGAGAATCCCCTCATGGTCCCAACTGCTTCCAAGGATTCTGCTTTTCTGCGGACTCAGCCGGGGAGAGAAATCATTCTACTTCAACGGGAGGGTACGACTCTGATGAGGAATCTCGATTTTGCTGGGGCAGGAAGAATCACTTGACTTCGGGGGAGAGCACACTTCTGCAGGGGAACACACCATCAGCTGTTCCAACACTCTACTGGGGAAGAGGGAATCATCCAACTTCAGGAGAGAGCATGACTCTGGTGAGGAATTTCAATTCCGCCGGAGACTTTACTGGGGAAACAAGAGCTTCGGCACCCGAACACTTCTATGAAATCTGCACTTGTGACCCGGTGCTGGGGAAACGACATCATTCTTTGGTGCTCGACTCAGCATCTTGCGTTCAGACTCTACGGAGGAGAGACTACTGAACTCTGCTGGAGAAGGAGGGCTCGCCCTGCTTCGGGGATGCGCACGGCACATCCTCTGGAAGGCGCTACACCTGCAACAACACAAACAAACAGACAAGATATCCTCCTCAAAGGGGCCTATCCAGGTTATTATCTCGTGACAATATTCAGTTAATTAATTGTTTCAACAATCCATGGGCCTAGGCCCGCAAGTTTATGTATGCGCATTTTATCAAAAAACATTGGCGTTTTCATTCGCAAACAAAACAGATAAATGCTAAACAGGCAAGCAGAATTGCTGAATAATGTGCATTTTATTGATGATGAACCCCTGAATGGGCAAAAATGTTTTACAACAGAGGCAAGCTCCTGGAATGAGGAAGCCGCGCAAAAAAGAAAACATAAATATACATCAGTATATACAAATGTCGGCAACGAGGTGTAGACGAACACCATGAGTTGATCCCTCTAAGACCCACTCGACTTTGATACTTCTCCGACGCTCCAGCTTTGGAAGAGATTGATTCAGATAAACGGCCCTCAGGTCTTCCGAACCACTAAACAGTGAAAGTCCATACGCGGAACGCAGTCATTTGCTTATTCAAATCCCTAACTTTTGCGTGAACCGCCCTTTACGGGTTTTCAGTTCACCGGGATACCCTTTTTTGCCGAAGCCGCCCAGTGTAGGTTTTCGACTTCGCGGGTGTACATTTTTTTAATATATATCCCTAATTTTTGCCCGAACCTTTTATTCTGTTTTTGGTTCGCCGGGATGCCCCTTTTTTGCCTGGACTCTTTCTTTTTTGTCCAGCGGGTCTCTTTCAAGCAAAGTATTTTTTAACTGCGTCCGCGTTCACCGGGGATGCAAAATCTTCACCATCCATCGTGGATAACAACAAAGCTCCTCCTGAGAAGACCTTGCTGACAACATACGGCCCTTCGTAATTCGGAGTCCATTTGCCCCGGTGATCGGAGTGTGGCGGAAGAATTTTCTTCAGGACGAGATCACCCGTCTGAAAGCTTCGAGGACGCACCTTCTTATCATAAGCTTTCTTCATTCGGCTTTGGTACAGACGACCAAATGCAATCGATGCTAACCTCTTCTCGTCCATCAGGCTGAGCTGGTTCAAGCGATTCGTAATCCATTCTGCCTCGTCGAGCTTCACATCAACCAAAACTCGTAAAGAAGGAATCTCCACTTCTAACGGTAGGACAACTTCCATACCGTACACCAAGGAGAAAGGAGTTGCCCCGGTCGACGTACGCACCGTCGTACGATAGTCGTGCAAGGCAAACGGCAGCATCTCGTGCCAATCTTTGTACGTCACAACCATCTTCTGAACAATCTTCTTGATGTTCTTGTTGGCGGCTTCAACGGCGCCATTCATCTTCGGCCGGTAAGGAGATGAGTTGTGGTGTTCAATCTTGAAGCTCTGGCACAGCTCCTTCATCATCTTGTTATTCAAATTCGAACCATTATCAGTAATGATCCGCTCGGGAACTCCGTAACGACAGATGATGTCCCTCTTTATGAACTTAGCTACCACCTGTTTGGTCACATTAGCGTACGAGGCTGCCTCCACCCATTTGGTGAAGTAGTCGATAGCTACCAGAATGAAACGATAACCATTGGATGCAGTGGGCTCGATCTTGCCTATCATGTCGATGCCCCACATGGAGAACGGCCAAGGGGAGGACATGACATTCAATGGGCACGGCGGCACATGGACTTTATCAGCATAAATCTGGCATTTGTGACATTTCTTCGCGAATCTGAAGCAATCCGACTCCATAGTCAGCCAGTAATACCCTGCTCTCAGGATCTTTCTCGTCATGGCGTGCCCGCCAGCGTTCGTGCCAAATGTGCCCTCATGGACTTCTTCCATGAGCATACTCGCTTCTTTCTCATCTACACATCTGAGCAGCACGAGATCGTGGTTTCTCTTATACAGCACTCCATCAGGATTGAGATAAAAGTTTCCAGATAGCCTCCTTAGAGTCTTCTTATCCTGGGTTGACGCACCCGCAGGATACTCCTTAGTCATAAGGAAGGTCTGGATGTCGTGGAACCATGGCTTGCCGTCGGTGGCGTCCTCGATTGCAAACACAAATGCTGGTCTGTCAAGACGCGAAAGAACAATGCTTGGAGCTTCATTCCAAAGATTGACCTTATACATCGAAGCCAACGTGGCTAAGGCGTCAGCCATCTGATTTTCAGCCCTAGGTACATGATGCAGCTCCACTCGATCGAAGAACGGAAGCAGCCTCCTGGCATAATTCATGTACGGCACTAGATTCGCTTGACGAGTTTCCCATTCCCCTTTAATCTGATTGATTACAAGCGCTGAGTCACCATATATGTCTAAATTCTTGATTCTCAAATCAATTGCCTCTTCTAGCCCCATAATACATGCTTCATACTCGGCTTCATTGTTGGTAACTGGAAACGTCAGTCTCGCAGTAAACGGGATGTGGGATCCGTGAGGAGTAGTGATGATAGCCCCGATGCCACTTCCATAGGAATTAACCGCTCCGTCGAATATCAACTTCCACTGAGACTTCCTATCTGGTCCCTCGTCGGGCAATGGCTCATCGCAGTCCTTTGCTTTGAGAAACATGATGTCCTCGTCAGGGAACTCGAACTTCATCGGCTGGTAGTCTTCGATTGGCTGTTCAGCAAGATAATCAGATAATATGCTTCCCTTAATGGCCTTCTGAGAGACGTACTGAATATCATATTCTGTTAACACCATTTGCCACCTGGCAATCCTGCCTGAAAGATCCTGCTTCTCGAAGACGTACTTGATCGGATCCATCTTCGAAATGAGCATAGTGGTGTGGTTGAGCATATATTGTCGTAGACGTTTGGCAGCCCAAGCTAGTGCACAACACGTCTTCTCCAGCATCGAGTATCGAGATTCACACTCAGTGAACTTTTTACTCAAGTAATAGATGGCATGCTCTTTCCTGCCCGTCTCGTCGTGCTGACCGAGAACACACCCCATACTATTCTCCAGAACCGTCAGGTACATGATTAATGGCCGTCCAGCCACTAGGGGTATCAAGATTGGAGGTTCTTGAAGATACTACTTGATTTTGTCGAATGCCTTCTGGCAATCCTCATTCCAAGTAATCGCCTGATTTTTCTTTAAAAGCTTGAACATCGGTTCACAAGTGGCCGTGAGCTGAGAGATAAACCTTGCAATGTAGTTTATTCGGCCCAGGAAACCACGAACTTCTTTCTCTGTTTTCGGCGCTGGCATTTCTTGGATAACTTTTATCTTCGCAGGATCAACTTCAATACCTCGTTCGCTAACGACAAACCCCAATAACTTTCCGGACCGCACTCCGAAAGTGCACTTGTTAGGATTCAGCCTCAGCCTGAACTTCCTAAGCCTCTCAAATAGCTTCAACAGATTGACCAGATGCTCTTCCTCCGTTTGGGACTTTGCAATCATGTCATCTACATAGACCTCGATCTCATGATGAATCATGTCGTGGAACAAAGTTACCATTGCCCGCTGATAAGTGGCCCCTGCGTTCTTCAGACCGAAGGGCATTACCTTATAGCAGAATGTGCCCCAGGGGGTGATGAACGTTGTTTTCTCCATGTCTTCCGGCGCCATCTTAATCTGATTGTAACCGGAGAAGCCATCCATGAATGAAAACACGGAAAACTGGGCTGTATTGTCGACCAACACATCGATATGAGGCAACGGGAAATCATCCTTAGGGCTCGCCCTATTCAAATCCCGATAATCGACGCACATGCGTACCTTACCGTCCTTCTTCGGTACAGGCACTATGTTGGCGACCCACGGAGGGTAAGTGGTAACGGCTAGAAATCCTGCGTCCAACTGCTTCTGGACCTCTTCTTTGATTTTTACAGCCATGTCTGGTCTCGTCCTCCTGAGCTTCTGCTTGACTGGAGGGCAATCTTCCCGCAACGGCAAGCGATGAACCACGATATCAGTGTCAAGTCCGGGCATATCCTCATATGACCAAGCAAAGACGTCACTATACTTTCGAAGCATCTCGACCAGTCTATGCTTGACATCATTCTGCAGCGCAGCCCCTACTCTGACATTTCTGACGAGCTCTTCAGAACCCAGATTTATGATCTCAATATCCTCCTCGTGAGGCAGAATAACCTTCTCCTCTTGTCTCAACAAGCGAGCCAACTCTTCCGGAAGGTCTTCGTCTTCATCAATCTCATCCTCGGCTTGATAGATCGGGCAATCAAAGTCGTAGTGAGCCGTAGAGGGTCCAGAGTCGACGTCATCTGTTACGTGGATCCTGCAATAACAAGGGTTAAGTTTAAAGCAAGAATATGCAGGTTAGCACGAACCTCGTTGCCATTTTACTGTTTTTCGAAATAAACATAAAACAGGAATAACAGAGAACACAATATTTGAGTACGAAGAAAACGCCTTTTATTTATTAACAAAATGCATGTACATAATCCCACAAGGCCTTGACAATAAAACCACTATGCCCCGGGCAGGACATAGGATTGTACAAAGATTGTAAAAAGCAAATCATTACTCTTCACTCGTCAGCTGGATAATCTCCTTGATGGTCCAATTGTGGAGGCGCTCGCCCGGCTTGCTCGGTTGAATCCAGGCGTCAAGATCGCAATCACTGTCCCCACTATCCTCCGACGCAGCGTTGATGCTCTCGAAAATTACTCCCCCTCTGGTGAATAGGATCGGCCCTTTCCCACGAGACGAGCTGCCAGAAGAAGATGAAGCTTCAGCTTCCGGAGAATATCCCAATCCAAACTTATCCTGTTTGATTGGTATATCCAAGACATGCCCCCAGCCTGGGGTGGAACCGGCTTCGACAACGGCCCGAGCTTCCTTAAACGAGGATAGATTCATCTCCTGCTTCTCCGCGACGACAGGAGCTACCTCTTTCACCCTGACGGTTTCAAATGCTTGGCAGAGCGTTTCATGGATCTCGCCATCCATTTCGACATATTTAAAGGACGATAGGTGGCTCACCATGATGTCTTCTTCACCACAGACTGTCACTATGCTGCCCCCAACAACATATTTAAGCTTCTGATGCAGCGTGGACGTCACGGCACCAGCAGAATGGATCCATGGCCGACCTAAGAGGCAACTATAGGCGGGCATGATATCCATGATATAGAAAACCGTGTTGAACGTCTCTGGACCAACTTGAATTGGCAGGGTCAACTCTCCGAAGACGTGGCGCTTGGTCCCATCAAAGGCCTTCACCACCAGGTCACTGGGCGTGCACAGCAGTCCACGGGTATCCAACTTCATCAGTGCCTTCTTCGGAAGCACATTAAGCGAGGAACCCATATCCACCAGGACATGTGACATAATCGTGCCTCTGCACTCTATCGAGACGTGCAAGGCGCTGTTGTGATCTCTTCCTTTAGGAGTCAGCTCCAGATCTGTGAATCCCAGCCCATTACCAGCATTAACATGGGCCACCACTTCTTCGAGTTGATTTACTGATATCTCGTGCGGCACGTATGCAGCATTCAATACCTTCAGTAATGCGTTGTGGTGTGCTTCAGAGCACAGCAACAAGTTAAGAATCGAGATCTTTGACGGAGTCTGATGAAGATGATCTACAATTTTGTAGTCGCTCTTCTTGATTAGTCGCATGAACTCTTCAGCATCTTTAACCAGCAAGTCTTTTTCTGCCCCTGCAGGGACCTCCTCAACAGCTTTACCTTTACCCTTATCCACGACGTCAGCCCGGACCACTTTCTCTGCTGTAACCTCCGCTGGCGCAAATACTCTACCGCTCCTAGTGATACCACTGACTTCAGTAAGATTCTGCACAGTTGATCCGAATGGCTCAAGCTCTATCTTCTGACCATTACAATAAACTTCGGCGCCATAATGCCATGGAACGGCATTGGTACTCTCGAATGGGATTGGTCCGGCCCTGGTGATGGTAATAGTAGGCGGACGAGGCGCAGAAATAGTAATAGGGTGACGAGGAATAGTAATGGTAGCAACTTCGTCTGCCTGCTTTAGCACGACTTCCCCTGATGCACTCTCAACGCTCCGGCTGAACTGTAAAATACCCTCGGACATCAGACTTTGGATACCTTCGATCAGCTGCTCACATCCGTCAGGAAGTGTAGCACAATCCATACATAATTCTCCGCATCCAGGAAAGAAGCCCTTCTTCAGCAACTTAGCCTTGACAAAACTCAACGGCGTCTTCAAATCTTTGACATCGGTCAGCAAGTCTGAACTCTCCTCAGTGATAACAGCATTCACTCCGTCCCCCTTATGATGAGGCATTGGATTTTTGGTGACGTTGGGCACGTTGTCAGAAAAGTTGATAACCTTGGCGTCCACCAAGTCCTGGAATTTGTGCTTAAAAGCTTTACAATTCTCAATCGTATGGCCCGATGCCCCGGTATGGAAATCACAAGTAGCATTGGCATCATACCCCGATGGTGGTGCCCCTGTTAAGGGAGCCAACGTCCTCTTTTGAACTAATTGGAGCTGAAGCAGCGTTTGCAGAAGCTGTGCGTACGACATAGGTGGAGCATCAAAATGACGGCTTGCCAGAGGAGCCCGATTCTGATATCTTTTATACCCCTGATTATTCTGCTGCTGAGGCTGCTGCTGCTGCGGCTGCGGAGGAGCAGTTGGAATGTTTATGCTAGCAATCTGAGGCTGAGGGCCCTTGCCCTTTCTCCTAGCATTAGTGACAGCACTGGCATCTCCCTCTCGACGCTTGCCAGTATAGGGTTTCTTGCTACCTCCTCCAACTGAGGATGATTCGCCCTGAATTTTTCCAATCTTTATACCGTTCTCAACATGCTCGCCCAAAGTGATAAGAGCCGAGAATGTTCCAGACATGCCACTGACCAGCTTTTCATAATAGATTCCGGGAAGGGTAGCCACGAACATTTGTACCAACTCACGCTCAACCATCGGCGGTTGAACCCGAGCAGCCAATTCACGCCACCGCTGGGCGTACTCTTTGAAGCTTTCATTGTTCCGCTGTGAAAGATTCTGAAGCTGAACTCAGTTGGGAGCTAAGTCGCTATTGTATTGATAGTGGAGAACAAACGCTTCTGCAAGATCTTTCCAGGTGCGCACAGTAGCGGGCTCCAAACCCATATACCATTCGAGTGATGGACCAGAAAGACTATCCTGAAAGAAGTGCATCAGCAACTTCTCATCGTCAGAATAGGCGAACATCTTTCTATAATAAGATCGGAGGTGGACCCGGGGGCAAGTAGTACCCTTATACTTCTCGAAGGTAGGCACCTTGAACTTGTGAGGTACTTTAAAGTCAGCAATCAACCCTAGGTTGGACATGTCAACGCCCAATGTGTTCTGATTTTCTATGCTTCTCATCTTGTCTTCCAGCGCCTTGAACCTGAGTTGAGCTTCAGCATTCAACTCTGCCTCTACACCTCTCTGAGAGAATATATCATCCTGATGGTCCTCCAGCCACGGTTGAGGCACCACCAGATTTCCTGCACCAGCATTGCCGTTGACCGGCCCTATGTTAACATTGGCTCCCAAACTACCATTGCCGACGCCAGCCGCGTTGAGCCCGATATTAGTCATCAGATTGCCGTTAGCACTACCGTTGCCCCCGGCAGCAGGAACAACGTTCTGTGGAGTATCCCCTGGAGGAGGAGTAGGCACGGCCCCTCCATGAAGTATGCCATTACTGTCGACCCTGGAGATCGGCGGTTGAACTAGAGTACGAAGATGGTCTTGACCATTCACAACCACCTGCATCAGCTCCATAAAACGATCCATCCGTTCACGGAGTTCTTGGACATCTAACTGCACCTGGTCCATGATTCTCGTCTGATTAGCGCGAGTTGAATAGCGGTGGATGAGTCTTTAATCAATCCTGGAGATCGAAAGCAGCTCGGAACCTGAAAAACCTGTTAACAATAAAGGTTAGGAAAAGCAATAAGATATACACCATGCAAATATGCTTCATGCAGATGCATGCGTGTGTCTGTGTGCGTGGGAGATTTTTCCCCGATCCTAGTGCCTTAGTGCCAGTGCTGATAATAATAAGAAGAAGACGAAATCTGAGCCCGGTCATGGAAACATCAATCTCATATATATATGGAAAGGCCTGTCAAGGCGGTACATAGTATCAGCGAGTACAAATCAACAGCATGACCTCAGCCAACAAGTCTGGTGATGGTCAGCATACATCAAAGATCAAAAACAACAGGGATATAACTAGTCAAGTACGGCCACGGGCGCGATACTCTGCTAATAACTCCTTTGTCTCTGAATGACCTGGCGAAGTGAGCAACCCCTCGACGAGTAGTTCCCTCTGCCTGATAGTATGCTGAAGCCCCTGAACTGAACTCTCCCAAGCGCCCTTGCCAAAGCAATCCTCCAGCTTCCGCTTCTTAGACTCAAACATCAGCTTATGCTCCTTCAGGCTAGCAATAGCTTTGTTGAGACGGGCTTCAGCGGAGTACCTGCGGGCGGTCTCTTCATCAAACCTCCGCTCACTGTCTTTTACCTCGGCTTCTAGCTTAGAAATCTGCAGCGTCAGCTTGTCTTCTCGCTCCTTCCTGGTGGCCATGGAGGTCTTCCAATGCTGGTCGAACTTAGATATTCTCCGATATGCTTCCTCCAAATGCTGCTTCTTCGTAGCTAGCACATCATTAGCAGCTCTGAAGTCTTGACCTAAGCGTTCCCGATCAGCAATCTGCTTTGCCAAGTCTGCACTCAGCTGGCTCACCGATTCTGCTTGCTTTTTGAGAGCATGCATGACCTCGTTCCTCTCACTTCGAGGCTGAGCTAACTCCTTCTCTAATTCTGCATTTGCCCCCTTCAGTTCATCACGCTCGGCTAATACCTGGTTGTGCTGATGAATGGACACAGTGGTAGGTTCTTCAACTGATGGAGGACTCTCTGGTCTGGCATGAGGGAATGGCATCCCTATAGTGCTGGCTCTGGTTCTGATCCAATCTGAATAAGGAGGGTAGGCCTGGCTGTTGCTCTTCCCCAACAAAGGCTTTCCTCTCGTGCTGATGTTGTTCCACGCATACTGAAGCTTGGACAACAAATCCCCCTCTAGAATACCTGTGAGGTACAGAGATTCCCGTACCTCTTCTTCCTTTGGTGGCGCCCTCAAAGCATATGCAAACTGACGAACTAGCAATGATGGATTGTAGTTGATGCAACCCTTCCTACCTATCAGAGGTACGTTAGGAAACCCACTACAACTGAAAATCACCTCGGTGCCTAACCTGTCTCTGTCAACAAACCAATCAATGTCTTCTGCCGACAAACTCATCAGACGCTCAGGCCACTCAGTTGTGGCTGCAGACAAGACAGAAGAACCCCTCTTAGGCAAATGACTATCAAACCACTTGTACAACAACGGTACGCAACATGAAACATTCTTCCCTCTCCGGTTCTCATTCTTATAATGCACTGAATGGTAAACGTCTCCGATCAGAGTAGGGACTGGATTCCCTGAGGCAAAGATATGGAATGCATCAAGGTCTACGAAATCAGGCATGCTGGGATATAGGATGATGCCATATATGCATAAAGCAAGGATGGCGCTGAAGGCGTCCCAACATTTGTCCTTAGCACACTGTTGAGCCTTAGCTATCAGAAACTGCAGAGAGAACCCTGGGACCTTGTTCCAACTCGTCACTACTAACTCAGAAGCGCTCAAATGGAGTGAGGAAGCCAAACCAACCAGATCAGGCTCAGCATCCATGTGGACGAAAGGCATCTGCCTTTTGATAGGCACACCCAGCATATCAGCATACTCTTCCAATGTCGGCGCGAGAATGAAGTCATGAAAGGTGAAACACCTCAAGGGAGGGTCATAAAACTGCAGAAGAGCATGTAACCCATTCAACTCGGACGTGGAAGGTTTGTAAACCAGGCTAAGCAACTTGCCATAAGACTTCCTGAACCTATCCTTCACAAAATCCCCTGCCAGGGCTATCAAACCAGTCAGTTTCGACACATCGGGGGTCGGGAACTTGTATGCAACAGTCTTTCTGAGAGAAGCCATAATAGCAGCAGAAGACGAGAAATCCGGGATCGGGGAAACGGTACCTGCAACACAGACACACGTTAATGGAATGCAGATGAATGCGCAAATTAATGCAAAATGCAGGTATGCAATAATATATCCAGGTGGCTGCTGTGAGATTCTGTATCAACAGTCGCTGATGAGAGGGAAACCCCGGTGTAAGACCACTAATCTGATCTGCTGAGAATAACCATCTGATAGGACCAAAATTCTGTTCTGACAAGAGTAAGTGACTGATAATAAAGACCCCAGGTGCAAGATCAAGGAACATCTGTTGAAGTCTTCAGACCCCAAATCAAAAATCTGCCCTATCAAGAACAAACACACAGCTGCTGATGAGATCTTCAGACCTCACTCAAAATCTGCTCTATCAAGAACAAATAACATCTGCCGATGAGGTCTTCAGACCTTACTCAAAATCTGCTCCATCCAGAACAAGCCACTGATGATAACATACTGATCAAAGCCTGCTCTATCAAGAACAGACAAACACCCGGCGACAAGATCCTCTGATCAAAAACCTCTTGCTCTATCAAGAACATGTCTGCAACTGAGAACCCAACATAACTGATTCACTGTCAAGAAAACCAGGTAGTCTGAAGGTCGAAGTTTCCTGCAATAAACCCAGTCCCACTCACAGGTATGAACCTAGACTGACTCAAGGTACGACATCCTATGCGTTCATCAGCGTCACAGACTTTCAAAACCGATGATACGATTCCCAGAAGGAGTGGCATCATCAAGTCCTGAAGAGGCCTCACTTAGCTGAATCACAAATGATCGGTCCCCAGAGTCGACAATCCACCAAACCAGCAACCGTCTCAACCCAAAGGGTTGAAAGTGAAGCCAACCGGATGAACCTCGTCTGAGCGTGGATTTCATGAGACACTAGTGCCTGCAAAGCAAGCACGCGCCCACTAATTTCCACTCTAAATCTATGGTGCACTCAAGCCTGGGTCTGGCTTCTCACTCAATCAGAACTCCCATCCCACAACAGCACAAATAATCATATTTTACCGAATATAAAATGCGGGAAATAAAGTGCGAGAAGTAAAAAATGCGATAAATAAACGCAACCCAACAAGCAAACACACAAATGATAGGATTGACTCGCAGGGAACCGTTGGAGTCCCCAGCAGAGTCGCCAGCTGTCGCTTGCGCGAAAATAAGGTGCCGGCATGACAGAAGAGTCGCCACCTTTCGTTATTTATCCCTCAGAGCGGGAAAGGAAACGATCGGAAAAACCTGACGAAAAAGGGTAAGACAAGGTCGTCGCAACCATTGTCTGGGTTCGGGAGTCGGTTACGCAAGGGGAAGGTATTAGCACCCCTCACGTCCATCGTACTCGACGGGATCCTCGCTTGTTTGTTTACTTGGACGGGTTGGTTATAATCTATCTACCTATCAAGGCTGGCTGAAAAAGAAAAGAAAAATGACTCGGCAAAGCATCGCACTTTATGCCTACGTATTCCCGTCTGGAACGAGAAATCAGAGTCAACGTAGTTCGGCTAACTACGGGTGAAGGTTGAAGGTTGCTCGCTAGGACGTCGCATCCTATGCCTACGTACTTTCATCTGGTATGAAAGATCAGAGCAAACGTAGTTCGGGAAACTACGGGTTATCTCCTAAAAGAAGTGTTTTTTTATTGTGTTTGCGATTTCAACCGCACTAGAGACTATGACCTGAGAGTGAATGCGTCGCATGTCACCCAAAGGGTACCATACTAACATCCAGACTATGGAAAAGAAACTCTCCCACAATCCTTTCTCAGACAGCTTAAGGCTCGTAACGTACGAAAGAAATCATTCATGATTACTGTATCTTAAACTGTTTTGAGATGAGAAGAGAACGGGCCCAACTAGGAGGGAGACTATCAAGTCCTATTGTTATCATGCCATGGATTCATCCTATGGTTGAAGTTTGAACAGGGAACTCCTAGATGTTGTCATGCATAGGTTTCAACCTAAAAGTCTATCATCAAATCCTCATCAGAGGAAATGAGAGTCCTAAGGGATCATGTCAATGATACACCAAAACAGACAAAAGCATCAGCTTTAACAGTAAAATGCATGCAATGCAAGTGAGGGAGGAAATGTGTGTGGGGCTTCAGCCTCCACAAGCTCATCTCGACCTCAAGCCAGTCATGAGATAACAGTAATCCTACTGAAAATAAACAACATGCTATCAAGCAATGACAGTAAACTGTAATCATACAGACAAAAGATATGAAATGCTATCAAGCAAAATAAACACATGGGCAAGGGAGCTGGGCTCTACCGAATACCCGCAAGCAAAGCCAAGCAATAACAATACAATCAGATGCGCTCATGCTCTTAGACTGAACTTATTCTAAATGTGCTTAATCTAATGCAGCAGACAAATCAGACAAAACACACAATACATCAAAGAAAACAGAAGAAAGCCTCAGCTCCTTCAGCAGCAACCCAGTCTTCAGACTTCAGAGATCACTTGCTTTCCAGGTATCAACCCTACAACATGAGTATTAACTCATCTTCTCCCTTGAGCTTCAGCTCTTTTGATCAGCTCTACCTTCAGGCTTCATTATCTTCAAGGATCTTCAGGCATCAACTTGATCTTCACAGAGTCTTCAGACTTTAATAACCTTCAAGGAATCATCCTCTTCAAGGCCTCAGCTTCTATCTTCAATGGCTCCAATGCTCCATCAAACAAGATTCAGTTAGCAAGATGAGGTGAGGATGTTACAGTACTCACTGACTTCCAAAGGATGCCATTGAGGACTTAACATCAAAGGAAAGGCTCTCTCAAAGTTCTACCTCAGAGGGCAAGGTCACTAATCCCTCCAAAGGAGAGAGGTGAATACCCTTAAGGGACTCTATGTCACAGAGAAGAAAGGAGGTGAACAAGACACTCCTTGTTTATTGAACAAAGTAGTCTATCTAGGGCTCTGCCTATGCACCTATAAACCTATAAACAAAACAACAAAAGCTATGCTAAACTCCTCTGCAAGGTCTTCAAAGCTTCCATGATGATCCACAAGGTCTTCAACTCAATCTTCAAAGCTCACCCACTCAAAAGAGAAGGAAAGAAAACCAACAATACAACTTATGCCTTTAAGCAACACACATACTATCCATGCATTCAAAAATCAATGAAAAATACTAAAACACCATGCAATATTCTAGTAAAATTCTAGGGGATTCTATACATACTTACCCTTAACCCATATATTCCCCATACACTAATTTGGCCTATAAACCCCAAAACAAATTTGTTCAAGTCTACCTACACCACCTAAAACCCTAATTAGAGCACCTAAATGTCAATTATTCAAACTAACTCAAACTTAATTTCTAAAATCCTAGTATAAAAACCAGAGACTCCTAACACCTATATCTAATTGCACAAAAAAGAATGGGGTCAAAATATGATGGGAAACTCAAGAACAAAAATATGCAAAATCATGTATGAACTAAAAACAATTAAAAAGGCATTAAAAGGGAAAATACATGAAAAATAGCAAATAAAAAATAAAATGGCATTTTTATTTTTTATAAATTTCTAGACATTTAAATGAGTCTATAGCAAAAACAAGAATTGAAAAATATTGATTTTTCATTTTATTAGGAATTTTTGAAGATTAAAAAGAAATGAAAGAAAATTAAAAAAAGTAAAGTGAAAGGGGGTGTGAAAAGAAGGGCCAGATGGTTATGTCAATTGGGCCAGCGCGTGCGGGGGGTGCAGAAAGCATTCTGAGCCCAAAGCTCAACTTAAGTGGAACGCTGCGTTCCATTAAGTTCAATTTTCCCTCCATTTTTCCTGATCAATCCTGACCACACGATACGCCTCTCAGTCAATGGCTTGACTCTGATCGGAGGGTCCCTAGCCATCGTCCCCAATGCTTCATTCTAGGGTTTCAGAAAACGTGAATTCATGCAGCATATTTCCATCACCTCGTTCTCATTCAATTCTCCCTGATTCTCAAAACTTCCAAAGTCAAAATGATCCTTGAATTACAGAGAATACAACCATATGAATTTTGCTCATGGAATCTTGGTATCATGCACGAACAGAATGGATGAAAGCTAGGGTTTCACATGTTCACTCTGCAATCCATCATGAAGAAACTTAAATCTAAGGGTATGATCTTGTTCTACTCCTCACCCTGATCTCCACAAGCGATAACATGTTAATTGTAACTCATAATCCAGCTTGTTTTTGCAAGTTAAAGATTCAATGCCCTGCTATGAAACTTCTCTGATTGCACTCTAACTTCCCAAGATCCATCCCTAATGGTTGCTAATCATAACTATCCTAACCACATGATCTAGAAATGCATAAATAGAGAGGTTCGAGTGAATTTGCAAACCTGCAAATTGATGATGGTGAGTGTAGTTTCTGTCCACTTCAAGGCTTGAGACTCTCTTGGATGGACCTTTTCTTGATGCCAGAGATTCTGTTTGCAAGAACTTTGGTGTATCACACTTGTATCTCGAGTTTGGAATCAAGTTGCTCTTCTTGCAAATTGGATATTACACCTTCAATATGCCATGGATCTTCCTCTAACTTGGTATGCAACTCTTGATTGTGATCAGAATAGTGTGTTTGTGGAGAAGAATCAAGTGGAGATGAAGAAGAAAGGGAGTTTGTTATGAATTTGCAAATGGAATATTTTGGCTCTTTTTGAACTTACTTACCATTAACCATCACCAACCCTTGCATGAATGATCTCTGCTCAATATATAGGCCATAATGGAAGCATCTAGGAGTTGCTGGAAACTTCTAAGAGCTTTCTAGAAGTTTCATGCCATGAACTTATGGATTTCTCACATATCTCATGACATCTCATGATATAATCCTTACCACCCTTTAATTTCAAGTCAAAATCTCCCCATATGAGTTATAGAGGTGATTAGAGTGCTAAAACAACCAATGTGTTCACTTATTTCAAGTTTTCCCAAGTTGCCTTAATATGCAAGAAAGAACTTTACAAAGCAACCTCCATTTTTATGCCTTAAACCAAAATTGTGGCTGAACCATTGTTTTTAAAATGGTTTTTCCAATCAAAATGATATATTGGATGACCTATTTTGGATTTGTGGATCTTCCAAACCAATTTTCAAATTCAACTTTTCAAACTTATAAGCCATTTTTAGTTTATTTTTGACCAATCATGCAAATCTATGCTATGAGCTTTTCCAACAATTCATGACCTTCTTTCTAGACTTAAAATCACATTTTGAACAACTTTCATGTTTTGATTTTTTTCATTTGAGGCTTGGAAATAGGAGATATGGCCTTTGCTTAAAAAATGACCTATAACTGACAAATGACCAAAATACCCCTGTCTTGTTCAAACCATAAGTTGAGTTCCACAAATCCTATCAAGGACTTCTACCACTAAAATTAAAGCTAAGAAGATTCCCTTCAACATTCATGTTGACCAAGAGATCATAGGAATCATCCTACTAGGGCAAAAGTTGTCTGCAAGTTGGGTAACTTTCAAGGACCCAGATTCACACACCTCAGCTGACCTGTAATTTGTCAAAACCATAACTTGAGCTCTGCAACTCCTATCAAGGACTTCTACCACTCAAATTAAAGCTAAGAACAAGCTCTACAACATTCATGTTATGGGGAAGATGAGATATCAATCACATCTTGAGCTAAAACTGCCTGGAAGATAGGGATCAAATTAGGGTTTTTTCACTGACAATCCTCAGAAAACCCTAACTCAAAACTTCTCAAACTCCTCAATCATGATGAGTTGGTCTAGGAATCATCTTTATAAAATATCCATACATCATTCCATGATCTCATGGCCCTTGGATTAGGTCTCAACCTTCTCCAAATCTTCAGCTGATCTAGGGTTGACCCAGTCAAAACCCTAATTCTACCATTCATGGTTGAATCTTCTGAATTCTTGCACAATGACTTCTCTGGGCTTCATGATGGCTATCAAGACATCTCATAAACTTTCTCAAAGCTTCAAGTTCAATCTCAAAGTCTCAGAATCATCTGAGGAGCTCCCACAACTCTCAAGCTATGAGGCACACAACCTTGGTTTCAACCACTTCCTCTGAGGATCTCTTGAGTTTTCTGACAAAGGTATCAACCTTCAAACACTTGATGGGTAAATAGTTGTTGGTCAAATTTTGGGGTGCAACAGCTGCCCCTATTCAAACGGCTTGAACCTGACTGGGTGAGAAGCGAACGACTCTCAACCAATCAAGGTGCGAGACGATTGAATACCGGTAAACCCGAAAATTTGCCAACTGCACGAGCACACGATACTCTGCGGGGAACAAAACTGCAATACTAGCTGCACGGCAACTAGCCGGAGAAATACTGAACTGGCATCGCCGTCAAGAACGACCATAACTCAGGGAAACAAGCGTCCAACATCGCCGCCGGAGACCTAAACCTGAATCACCAAAATACCCAACATCGCCGCTGGAGAAAATGCAAAAAGGAACAAAATACCCCGCATCACCGCTGGAGAAACTAGAAGGATCTGCATCACCTAACATCGCCGTCAGAAGACTGGATCACCTTGACATGCCCAACATCGCTGCTGGAAAACTGAATCTGACATCGCCGTCGGAAACAAACATCCTCTTAGAGACACTCGACATCGCCATCGCACAAACATCATCTCTACTGGGGATTTAAAGAGTCTGACCTCGCCGTCAAACAAACATTCAACCTCGCCGTCAAATCCAAACGTTCAACCTCGCCGTCGAACAAACATCCAACCTCGCCGCTGGACAAATGATGATCTGACCTCGCCGTCAAATCCAAACGTTCAACCTCGCCGTCGAACAAACATCCAACCTCGCCGCTGGACAAATGATGATCTGACCTCGCCGCCAAATCCAAACATTCAACCTCGCCGTCGAACAAACATCCAACCTCGCCGCTGGACAAATGATGATCTGACCTCGCCGCCAAATCCAAACGTTCAACCTCGCCGCCGAACAAACATCCAACCTCGCCGCTGGACAAATGATGATCTGACCTCGCCGTCAAATCAAAACGTTCAACCTCGCCGTCGAACAAACATCCAACCTCGCCGCTGGACAGAATATAATATGAACAAATCTAACCTGGGGTTCACCCCTGGTAAATGGAACAAAAGGTACACTTGAAACTACTCCGCTGGGAATGAGAGACTTGACCGAGCCCACTCTGATCTGGGGTTCACCCTCAGAACCATAACGAACATCGGAATACTGCTGCACACTGCCCGCCGTAGAACTTCAACATTAAAGATATATGAAACCTTGACTCCTGGCCATTTCCAGCTTCGGCTAGAAAAATCTTCAAGTATTTCTGAATATGAATGAAACCCTGGCCCCCGGCCACTCCAGATCCGCTGAAGAATCTTCAAGTATTTCTGAAGATAAGCATCCTTGGCCTTCAAGGATGTAAACTTTTGCCTGTCGGCAACTCTGCAGGAGGTATCTTCGACTTCAGTCTGAAGAAATGGTCCTTGGCCTTCAAGGATACATGGATATGCCTTCAGGCAACTCCGCCTCTGCTATAGAGCATCCGTGACTTCAGTCAGGGATATACTTCGGCCTTCAGTCCGAAAAATGAATCCTAGGTCATTCATGACCTTGGGGATAACCTTGCCCTCAGGCACCTTCGCTTCAGCTTGGGAAATCTATGACTTCAGTCAGAGAAATGGTATCCTGAGCCATTCATGATTCTACGGGGATTCAAACACTTTGCCTTCAGGCAGAACTCCGCTTCAGCTGGAGAAACATCTTCGACTTCAGTCAGAAGAAAAATATCATTCACTTGATCGCCATCAATCATCTCCTCAGGACAACTGACTTGGTCTTCAGACCAACACGGATCATCTTGAATACAAAATTTGGAACCTTGTCTTCAGCCACACGTTGATTCATCAACAAGGACATCTGAGCTCACAGGAACCTTCTGATATCGCCCTCAGGCGTTTTACGAAATCAATCTTCAGATTAGACATCACTGTTGGAACAGACATATCATGCTGCTAGGGGTTTCAAGAATCTCTTGAACAAACAACTCCGTCGGGCACCTTCAAGAATCATCTCGAACTGCTGACCTTTCTGGAGACTTTATTCTGTTGGGGATTCCAGGAATCTTCCTGGGCAAATCTTGTTGGGGACGCTATTGGGGAGCTCAAGAATCATCCTGAGCAAACAACTCGGGAAGCTGTACTGAGGTCTTAAGAATCATCTTAAGCAAACGGCTCTGCTGAGGAATTCAAGAATCGTCTTGAACTGAAGACTTCGCTGGGGATCTCAAAAATCATCTTGAGCGAGCGACTGTGGGGATTACACCGGGGTCTTAAGAATCCTCCTAAGAAAGCGACCTTGTTGGAGAGAATATCAGGAATCATCCTGAGCAACCGATCCTGTTGACCAAGAGATCATAGGAATCATCCTACTAGGGCAAAAGTTGTCTGCAAGTTGGGTAACTTTCAAGGACCCAGATTCACACACCTCAGCTGACCTGTAATTTGTCAAAACCATAACTTGAGCTCTGCAACTCCTATCAAGGACTTCTACCACTAAAATTAAAGCTAAGAACAAGCTCTACAACATTCATGTTATGGGGAAGATGAGATATCAATCACATCTTGAGCTAAAACTTCCTGGAAGATAGGAATCAAATTAGGGTTTTTTCACTGACAATCCTCAGAAAACCCTAACTCAAAACTTCTCAAACACCTCAATCATGATGAGTTGGTCTAGGAATCATCTTTATAACATATCCATACATCATTCCATGATCTCATGGCCCTTGGATTAGGTCTCAACCTTCTCCAAATCTTCAGCTGATCTAGGATTGACCCAGTCAAAACCCTAATTCTACCATTCATGGTTGAATCTTCTGAATTCTTGCACAATGACTTCTCTGGGCTTCATGATGGCTATCAAGACATCTCATAAACTTTCTCAAAGCTTCAAGTTCAATCTCAAAGTCTCAGAATCATCTGAGGAGCTCCCACAACTCTCAAGCTATGAGGCACACAACCTTGGTTTCAACCACTTCCTCTGAGGATCTCTTGAGTTTTCTGACAAAGGTATCAACCTTCAAACACTTGATGGGTAAATAGTTGTTGGTCAAATTTTGGGGTGCAACAGCTGTGAGGTGAGATATGAACCGAGCAATGTAGTTCAATCTACCTAAAAAACCACGAACTTGTTTCTCAGTCTTTGGTGCTGGCATTTCTTGAATTGCTTTGATCTTTGCAGGGTCAACCTCTATACCTTTCTCACTGATAATGAACCCCAATAACTTTCTTGAATGCACGCCGAAAGTACACTTGTTTGGATTCAGCCGAAATTTGAACTTCCTCAATCTCTCAAACAGCTTTAAAAGATTCACCAGATGCCCCTCCTCCGTTTAAGACTTTGCAATTATATCGTCGATATATACTTCAATCTCATGATGAATCATATCATGAAAGAGAGTCACCATAGCTCGTTGATAGGTTGCCCCTGCGTTCTTTAAACCAAAAGGCATTACTTTATAGCAGAATGTCCCCTATGGCGTGATGAAAGTTGTTTTCTCCATGTCCTTCGGTGCCATCTTGATCTGATTGTAGCCCGAAAAACCGTCCATGAAGGAAAACACTGAGAATTTTACGGTGTTATCAACAAGCACATCAATATGAGGGAGCGGAAAATCATCCTTTGGGCTTGCTCTATTCAGGTCCCTATAATCAACACACATCCTGACTTTGTCGTCCTTCTTAGGCACGGGCATGATGTTTGCAACCCACGGAGGGTAATTGGTCACAGCAAGAAATCCGGCGTCTAACTGTTTATGAACTTCTTCTTTGATCTTCACTGCCATATCAGGCCTGGTTCTTCTTAATTTCTGTTTAATAGGAGGACACCCTTCTCGAAGAGGCAGATGATGAACTACAATATCCGTGTCGAGTCCAGGCATATCTTCATATGACCAAGCAAAAACATCCTTGTACTCTCGGAATAACTCAACCAGTCTTCGCTTGACATCACTTTGCAGCGCGGCCCCTATTCTGACTTCCTTCTTATCTTCCTCAGTTCCCAGGTTGACGACTTCAACTTCCTCTTGATGAGGCAGGATGACCTTCTCCTCTTGTCTTAACAATCTGGCAAGCTCTTCGGGCAGGTCTTCGTCTTCTTCGATCTCTTCTTCCGCTTGAAAGATCGGATTGTCAAAGTCACACCGAGTCATAGACGAGTCTGAGTCGATGGTATCTGAAATGTGCAACCTGCAATGATGATGATTTTATGCTTAAATGATATGCAAACAAACGAACACAAACCACATTGCCATTTTATTGTTAGAAAACAAAAACAAGAAAAACAAGGATCACAAAATTTTGAATGAAAAAGACGCCTTTTTGATTGATAATGATAAAAGATTGTTCGCACACATAACAGATAGGGCCCTACAAATAAAGACCATTATGCTTCGGGTAGAGCATAGGGCAATACATTAATCAAAACAAAGCAATTACTCTTCATAGGTCACAACGATAACTTCTTCCATAATCCAATTCTTCAAGCTCTGGCCAGGGATACATGGATTGATCCACACGTCCATGTCGTAGTCGTTGTCTCCTTCCTCGTCATATACGACATTAATTCTTTCGAATATCACCCCACCACTGGTGAACTGAACAGGTCCTTTGTTACATGGAGCATTTTGTGAAGAAGACGCACATGGGCTGTATCCCAATCCAAACTTGTCTTGTTTGTTGGGGATGCTCACCACTTTCCCCCATCCTTGTGTTGATTCGGATTCCACTACGGCTTGGGCTTCCTTGTATGACGACATGGAAACTTCTGGAGCTTTGACCTTGACCGGTGCCTTTTCCTTGATTTGGACAGTCTCAAAGGCCTGACACAATGTTTCATGAATTTCACCATCGACCTCCACATATTTGAATGAAGACAGATGGCTCACCATGATGTCTTCCTCTCCACAGACAGTCACAATATTTCCATCCACCATGTACTTCAGTTTTTGGTGCAAAGTTGATGTCACAGCTCCCGCTGAGTGTATCTAAGGCCGACCCAAAAGGCAGCTATATGCCGGTTGGATATCCATTATATAGAACACTGTATCAAAAATCTCAAGACCAACCTGAATTGGTAAAGTTAAATCCCCAAAAATGGACCTCCTCGTCCCATCAAATGCTCTGACCACCAAGTCGCTCGGTGTGCATATTATCCCTCGCGTGTCTAGCTTCATGAGGGACTTCTTGGGTAGAACATTTAGTGATGACCCAGTATCTACAAGTACATGCGATAGAACAACACCTCTACATTCCATCGAGATATGAAAAGCCAGATTATGATTCCTTCCTTTCGGTGTCAAATCACGATCAGTGAATCCCAACCCGTTACCTGCATTGACGTGGGCCACCACCCCTTCTAACTGATTCACGGATATCTCTTGAGGTACGTAAGCATTATTCAAAACCTTAAGCAAAGCATTCCTGTGAGCTTCAGAACATAACAACAACGACAAGATGGAAATCTTCGAAGGAGTCTGTTGTAAGTGATCCACAATTTTGTAGTCACTCTTTCTTATCAAACGCATGAATTCCTCTGCGTCCTTCAACAAAGTTTCCTCTTCTCTAGTCTGAGGACTTTCTTCAGCTACCACCTTCTTCTTACCTTTGTCGGACCTTTCTGCATTTACTTCGGGAGGTGCAAACACTCTCCCACTTCGATTCATTCCTCCGGTCCCTACCAAATTGTCAATCGAGTCCAAGGGCGAATTCTTTAATTCTTGCTTCTGCCCGTTGCAATAGACCTTAGCCCCAATAGTTCCAAGGGATCACTTTAGAGCTCTTATAGGGTATAGGCCATGCCTTTGTGAATATAATAGTTGGCCTCGCTGGAGGCGCAGATATTGTAATCATTTTGTACGGGATGGAGATGGTGGCCACCTCGTCCGTATCTTCAATGACTACCTCTTCAACATTCTTCTCGTAGATTCTATCAAATTGCAATAAATCGTCATCCATCATGCGTTGTACATGGTCTTTCAGATTCTGACATCCTTCGGGACAAATCATACAGTCTTCACAATCCTTCCCACAACCCGGGAACACCCCACCTTCTAACAACTTGCTCTTTACAAAACCCAACAGTGTCTTCAGATCCTCCACATTAGACAACAAGTTCAGGCCTTCCTCACTGACAATAGCATTCACACCACCACCCCTACCATGGTTAGGCATGGGATTTTGTTCCATGTTTGGCGCATCCTGATTGAAGTTGATAGCCTTACTATCAACAAGGTCTTGTACCTTGTGTTTGAAGGCTTTGCAGTTGTCGATATGGTGGCCGGGGGCGCCAGAGTGGAATTCACACCTAGCATTGGCGTCATACCCAGGAGGTGGTGGGCCAGTTAGAGGTGCCATTATCCTTTTCTGGACCAACTGCAGTTGAATTAAGTGTTGTAATAACTGAGCGTAGGGCATCAGTGGTGTGTCAAAGTGCCTATCCATCATCCTTCTCCGATCTTGAAACTGCCTCGGTGCATAATTCTGTTGTTGAGGTCGTTGTTGCTGTGGCTGACGTGGTTGTTGTTGCTGAGGCTGTACCGCCGGGATGGCAATACTAGCTACTTGCGGTGGTTGCTGATAATATGGTCGTTGTTGACGTTGATTCAGATTTCTATTTCGATTGTTAAAGCTTGACATTGCATTTGTCTCATTATCTCTCATCTTCGCACCAAAAATCTTTCTTCCACCTCCAGACGAGGTCCCTTCCCCTGCTTGTATCTTTCCCATCTTAATACCGTTTTCGACCCTCTTGCCGGTAATAATCAAATCCGAAAAGCTCCCAGACATGCTGCCCACTAACTTCTCATAGTAAATTCCTGGTAATGTGGCCAGGAACAAATCAATTAGTTCTCTCTCCACCATGGGAGGTTGAACTCTAGCAGAAAGCTCTCTCCATCTTTATGCGTATTCCTTAAAGAATTCGTTACTCCTTTGCGATAAATTCTGAAGCTGCACTCGGTTCGGCGCCAAGTCATTGTTGTACTGGTAATGCTTAACGAAAGCCTCTGCCAAATCCCTCCAGCTTCTGACATTAACTGGCTCTAAGCCCATATACCATTCGAGGGATGGTCCCAATAGACTATCTTGAAAGAAGTGCATCAGCAACTTCTCATCATCGGAGTACGCAGAAATTTTTCGGAAATAGGAGCGAAGATGCACCCTTGGACATGTTGTTCCTTTGTATTTATCGAAATCCAGCACTTTGAACTTTGGAGGAATCCTAAGTCCCGGAATTAATCCTAGGTTCGACATATCCAGTCCCATAGCATTTTGGTTTTCAAGGCTTCTCATCTTTTCCTCTATTGCCTTGAACCTTCTATCGGCATCGGGTTGCAGTCCTGCCCCAATATCTCCCAGGGAGAAGATGTCCTCTTGATCATCTTGTTCCCACTGGGGACCGTTGTTACCTTGTACAGGGCCCATTGGAACTGGGATGGGAATTCCAGTCTGGTTTCCTCCGCCCGGAGAGATGACCGTTGGGATAGCATCTGCCCGTGGCGTACTGTTTTCCGCTGGAGGAGGTACAGCGGCGGTTCCACTATGTAGAACCCCACTTCAATCAACTTTTGACACCAGAGGTTGTACCAGTGTCCTCAACTGTTCTTGGTCGTTGGCTACGCCCTGCATCATATCCATAAACTGCGCCATCCTCTCGCGAAATTCCTGAAGCTCGAGCTGAACTTACTCCATAAGTTTTTGCTGATTCCCCCTCGTAGAGTACCTGTGGAATGTCGAGTCTGCTATTCTGTAAACTGCTAGAAAACCACATAAAGATAATATTAACGGTCCCAAGAACACCTGCTATGCAAAATGATAAACAATGCAAAAGATACAGAATGCAGACTGTTGCACCCCAAAAATTTGCCCAACATTTCTTTACCTAGCTTATGTTTCATTTCATTCACATTAGCATTATCATTTGCATTTCATTGACATGTATGCAGGAGATCAAGAGGTATGATTACCAATCAAGAGCTATACAAGACTGTGAGGCTAGCTAAGAAGGTTATTCAAGTGTTCAAGGGTTGATATCCTTGTCAGAGAAGTTAAAAGATCCTCAGAGAGAGTGATTGAAGCCAAGAGTGTGTAGGTCCCCTAACTTGAGAGTTGTGGGAAGCTATCAGATGATTCTGAGGCCATGAAGTTAGACTTGAGGTCTTGAGAGAGCTCATGAGAAGTGTTGGAGATCACTTTGAGGCCTAGACAGGTCATTGTGCAAGAATAAGAAGCCTCAGCCATGAATGGTGCAGCTAGGGTATGACTGGGTCAACCCTAAGTCAACTGAAGACTTGGAGGAAGTTGAGACCTAATCCAAGAGCCATGTGATCATGGATTGATTCATTGATATGCTATAAGGATGATTCCGAGGTCAACTCATCATGATTGAAGAGTTTGAGAAGCTTCAATCTAGGGTTTCTAAGGCTTGATAGTGTAAAATCCCCTAGTTTGACCCCTATTTTCAAGGCATTTTAGCTCAAGATGTGATTGTCATCTCATCTTACCCCCAACATGAATGTTGTAGAGCATGATCTTAGCTTTAATTTGAGTACTAGAAGTCCTTGATAGGATTTGTAGAACTCAAGTTATGACTTTGACAAGTTACAGGTCATCTGAGGTCTGTGGATTTGGGAGCTTGAAAGTTGTCCAACTTGCATGAAACTTTTGCCCAAGAAGGATGATTCCTATGAACTTTTGGTCAACATGAATGTTGTTCCTTATTCTCTTAGATTTCTAGAGAGTACTAGAAGTCCATGATTAGATGTGTAGAACTCAACTTATGGCTTTGACAAGTCAAGGGCATTTTGGTCATTTGGAGATTACAGGTCATTTCAAGCATAAGGCCATAACTCCTACTTCCAAGCTCCAAATGGATTTTTTTTCAACATGAAAGTTGTTCAAAATGATGTTTTTAGCTTGTCTAAACATCAAGTGTCCATTGATATGGATTATACCAAGCATTGGTTGAAGAAACTTCACATGAAAGCCATTTTAATGAATTAAAATGAGAAAATTCAAAATAAATGAGATTAACATGTTTCCAAGTCAAATTTGTGGTCATTTTGAATGGAATTAATGTTTTAGAAAGATTGGCATTCCCATATTTTGGATTTGAGGTCCATAACATGGTCATTTGGATGGTTACTTCACATTTAAGAAACATATCATATACACTCCCTATGTTAAAACCAAAGGGAAAAAACCATTACATCACACTCCTTAATGATTAAGTGGATGGTTTGGATTAAGTTTAGAGCATGAGTAAGGCTTGAAGGCACACTTCCATGTTGAAATTTGGAAGGAAAGGTGAACATCCAAAATCCATAATTGGGCCTAGTTTGGGCTTGATATCCATCTGAACACACTATAAATACAAAGTAGAACGAATTTGGAAGTTTCTGGAGCAGAATTCTGTTGAGAATCCATTGATGTGAAGTGAATAAAAAGCTTGAAAATTGGAAATGCGTTTTGGAGATTCAAGAGGTTGCAGCAAGAACTGAGCATCAAGAATTGTCCACCATTACTGCTTGAAGGATTCTGCATAGTTTGAGAGAGAATTGAGGCGCATAACCACTACAATCCAAGCTTTAAGGTTGGTTCTAAGTTCTTGAAATATCTCTGTAATTATGCACTTTTAATCCATTAGAAGCATGTGGTTAAGTTCCCCTTAGCATGTAGATGAATTCTGGTTAGTTAATTTGATGGTTAGAGACAAGCTAGGGTTCCTTCCATTTTCGGTTGAGATCTTGTTTTAATGAACCACGCGTTTTCGGCATAAAATAATGGCATGGTTAGATTCCCGAGGAAATTCTGGTCAAGATTCATGTAGACATCGTGATCAATGGTTGAGTGTAGAAGGATCTAGGGTTGCACAGGGGTGGCCGGAAAAGCCACCGGCGATTTGGGCTTGCGCGCGTGAGTTGCAGGTTTGAAACGAGGAAGACACAATCCTCACCATTCGTTCACGTGGAGAAATTGACTTGGTCTGTGGATCCCAGGGCTCACGTTGAGCCACGCGTCCCTCCCCTTGAACGCACCGTTTCGCTTAGTGACCTGAGAGGCTTCGCTGTGTGGACCAAAGAGGGTTGAGTTCGAACCTTGGCATGTAACGTTTCTGATTTTGTGAATTGAAGACTGGAGCGTTGGGCTTGGATTTCATTTGATACTGACACCCCCTTTTTAGCCCAGTCTGAATTTGAATTGATTTTTCTTGCTATTTGCCACACACGCCTATTAATTTCCATTATTTTCTTTTAATTTTTCATTTTTATACATGGTTCTTGATTAAATCATATAAAATTGAAAAATGATCCAATTAACCCCATTCTTTTTGCATTATATTCATGATTGAGTCAAGTGTTTTTTAGATAAAAAATATTTTTATTTCATGCATTTTCTGATTTTATGGGAATTTTCACATTTTAATTGATATTAAAATAGTTATGTTTGATACTTGATTTTGTGGAATTTTGTGTGACCATGTGGTGATGATTTTGATCCTGATTTTTTGTGGGTAGTTAGAATAGACATGCATGCTCCCCATAGAATTTTCTCACTTTTTTGTGATGGACATAGGTGGTAGTTTAGGTTGAAACCTTTAGAAGCTCCATTTTTAGGGTTTATGGTTGATACCTTTGGATTTAGGACTTAATAGATGATTTAGTCCCTGGTTTTTGTATGAGGTATTATTAATTGAATTAGGATCCCTTAGGAATTTTTGTAGAAATTTATAAGATAGTTTGCTATTTTTGATTGATTTTAGTTTAGGTGCTAGTTTTAGATTATTCTAAGGCCCTAACTCAACTAGATTAACATCTTTAGTTCCCTTAGATTAGGGTTTTGTTTTGCTTGTTCTTGGATGATGATGAAGGCAAGTTGAAGATGCATTGGATTCCTTGAAGAGGCTTGGATTTGAAGATCTTCCCTTCTTGTGGTGTAGTTTTGATTAGGTTAAGATTAGGGTTTTGTAGGCAGAGCTTCTAGATAGTTCTCTTCCTTCATAAACATGGAATATGTTGATCAATTCCATTCTTCCCTATGATGTAAGGTCCCTTGTAAAGGCCTCATCCCTCCTTTGGTAGGATGTGTGGTTCTTTGCAAATTGGTAGAACCTTTGAGGGTCCCTTTCTCTGATGACAGGAGGCTTAGTGGTGAACCTTTGGTCTTCACTCTGCTACCAAGCATCCAAACTTTACTCTTGATAGATGCATCTTTCTCCCTTGATTAGAGGATGGAGTTCCTTGTTTGAAGAAGATTGAATAGTGAAGTTGACACTTCCATGTGATTGAAGATTGCTCTGAGAAGCTGAAGCTTGTAAATGAAGAGGAACTAGTTGATACTGGTGAAGCAGAGAGAGCTGAAGCTTGAAGACCAAGTTGATACTTGTGAATAAGATCCAATTGAGATTGAGTGAAGAGATGAGGCTTAAGGAATAAAGGGTAAGTTGACACTTACATTGATGCATGGAGAGCCTGAGGGAATCAAGTTGATACTTGTAGTTAGGAGTGAAGCCTGAGGGTGGAATTGACTGAAGAGCTGAAGCTTGGAGAAGAGAGAACAAGTTGATACTTATGTTTGAAGGGTTGAAACCTTGGAGGAGAAAGTTGATACTTGTCATTGAGGATGATAGCCTTGAAGGGTGATTGAAGTCTGAAGACTGAACTGCTGTCAGAAGATTGCTTTGCTGTGAAGTTGTAGGAGCTATTGATCTGTTTCCTCTCTTGTCTGTTTTCTCTTCTGTATTGCTGTGACTTGTTTGACTTGCTTGATGCATTAGAATAAGTTCATATCTAGACTGACTTTAAGCTAGGAGCATGATTGCACTGGAGGTTGAGGTGCTCCCTCTGCTTGTATTTTTACTATATGGCTTTGCTTGCGGGTATTCGGTAGAGCCCTGCTCCCTTGCCTATGTGGTTTGTGTTTGCTTGATAGCATTTTATTTCATTTCTCCTGTATGATTGCAGTCACCTATCTTGCTTGATAGCATGTTATTTTTGCTGTATGATTGCAGTTATTCATATCTGGCTTGAGGTCGAGACGAGCTTGTGGAGGCTGCTGCCCCACACACATTTCCTCCCTCACTTGCATTGCATGCATTTTATAGTCGTTTACTGTTTACTGTTTAAGATGATGCTTTATCTGTTTCTATTTATCATTGACATGATCCCCTAGGAATCTCACTCCCTTTGATAAGGAAGTGATGATTAGAACTTTAGGTTGAAACCTATGCATGATAACTTCTAGGAGTTCCCTGTTTCAAACCTCAACTATAGGATGAATCCTTGGCATGACAACATTAGGACTTGATAGTCTCCCATTAGTTGAGCCCCTCTCTTCTCATCTCGAAACAAATAAAAATACAGTAATAAAGGTTAACTGGCGTCGTACGTTACGAGCCTTAAGTTATCTGAGAAAGGATTGTTGGAGATTTTCTTTTCAACAGTCTGGATGTTTAGTATGGCACCCTTTGGGTGACATGCGACACATTCACTCTCAGGTCATAGTCTTTAGTGCAATTGAAATTGCAAACACAATAAAAAACGTTCTTTCGTAAAAGACAGAAAACAAACTTCAAACCTTTTTGCCCCGTGGGCCCATAATTCAAAGGAGGCTTTTCTGAAGAAAAGAGTGTCGTTAAACTTCAGTTCTACCGCAAACAGGCTTTGTCCCTAACTGTTGGAACTGCTGTTTAACCCTACTCGATAAAACAGATGAATCTGAATTCCCGTAATCCGTATTATCCCGAACTACGTAAGCTCTGATATCTCATGCCCGTTGAGAGTACGTAGGCACAATACTGATGTATTAGCGAGCCACCTTCCCCATAACCCGTAGTTAGTCGAACTACGTTGACTCTGATTTCTCATTCTCTGATGAGAATACATAGCCATAAAGTGCGACGCTTTGCCGAGTCATTTTCTTTTCTTTTCAGGCCAGCCTTGATAGGTAGATAGATAAATCAACCCGTCCAGTAAACACAACAAGCGTGGATCCTGTCGAGTACGACGGACGTGAGGGGTGCTAATACCTTCCCCTTGCGTAACCGACTCCCGAACCCAGACAATGGTTGCGACGACCTTGTCTTATACCTTTACGTCAGGTTTTTCCCGATCGTTTCCTTTCCCGCTCTGAGGGATAAATAACAAAAGGTGGCGACTCTTCTGTTTTGCCGACACCTTATTTTCACGGAAGCGACAACTGGCGACTCTGCTGGGGACTTGATAGTTTCCTGGGATCCAACGTCCCATATGCGAGTCAGTTTAGGGATCCGACGTCCCCTGCGAGAGTCAATCCTAGCGCTTGTATGATTACTTGTTGGGTTGTGTTTATTTATCGCATTTTTACTTCCCGCAGTTTATTTTCAGTATGATATGATTATCTGTGCTGTTGTGGAAGGGGCATTCTGATGAGTGAGAAGCCAGACCCAGGCTTGAGTGTACTTAGCATTAGTTGTGGAAATTAGTGGGCGCGTGCTTGCTTTGCAGGCACTAGTGTCTCATGAAATCCACACTCAGACGAGGTTCTCCCGGTTGACTTCTTTTTCAACCCTTTAGGTTGAGGGGGTTGTTGGTTTGAAGGATTGTCGACTCTGGGGACCGATCATTTGGAATTCAGCCGAGTGAGGCCGCTTCATGAGCTGGTGATGCCACACCTTCTGGGTATCGTATCACCCCTCTTGAATGTCTGTGACGCTGATGACCGCATAGGATGCCGAACTTGTGTCAGTTTAGGTCCATACCTGTGAGCAGGGTTGGGTTTGTTGCAGGAAACCCTGACCTTCAGACTACCTGGTTTTCTTGATAGTGAATCAGTTTTGGGATCAGAGGATCTCATCAGCAGATGTGTATTTGTTCTTGACAGAGCAGAGTTATGGTCCTGTATCAGAGGGCCTTATTTCCATAGATATGTTTGTTCTTGACAGAGCAAGTTTTTGATTGGGATCAGGGGATCTCATCAGCAGATGTTTGTTCTTGATAGAGCAGAGTTTTGGTCCTGTATCGGAGGTCCTTATTATCAGATGGTTGTTCTTGACAGAGCAGATTTATGGTCCTATGTGTGTGTGTTCTTGACAGAGCAGATTTGTGGTCCGATACCGGGGTTTTCTTATTATCAGATATAGTGGTTGTTCTTGACAGAGCAGCATCATGGTTTTGTTGATACAGAATCTCCACAGCACAGTTGCCTTGATCTTCTGCTGCATGATTGCATTTTACATTGCTTTGCATACTCATTTGCATTTCATTAACGTGTGTCTGTGTTGCAGGTACCGTTTCCCCCGATTCAGGATTTCTTGCCTTCTATTGTGTTATTATGGGTTCTCTGAGGAAGACTGTGGCTTACAAGCTCCCTGCCCCTGATGTTGTTCAGCTGACTGGTTTGATTGCTTTAGCAGATGATTCTGTGAGAGATAAATTCAGAAAGTCTTACGGTAAATTGCTCAGTTTGGTTCGTAAACCTTCTGCGTTTGAGTTGAATGGGTTGCACGCCTTGCTGCAGTTCTACGATCCTCCGTTGAGATGCTTTACTTTCCAGGACTTCATTCTCGCACCCACACTAGAGGAGTATGTTGATTTGTTAGGTGTGCCTAGCAAGAGTCAGATGCCCTTTGTTCATATGGATGCTGAGCCTAATCTGGCCAATCTAGCTCCTTCACTTCATCTGGATGCCTCCGAGTTGGTATTGTCTAGTTGGAACAAGGTTCCCGATTTCTCCTTGCGGTTCTTAGTGGGAAAGGCTCAGCAGTGCGCCAAAGACAGATGTTGGGTCGTGTTCAACGCCATCCTCGCTCTGTGCATATATGGCATCATTCTGTTCCCCAATATGCCCGACTTTGTGGACTTCGACGCATTTCACATCTTTGCTTCAGGGAATCCGGTCCCTACCTTGATAGGAGATGTCTACCATTCCATCCACTATAAAAACGAGAACAGAAGGGGCAAGAATGTCTCGTGCTGTGTACCCTTGCTTTATAAATGGCTTGATAGTCATCTACCCAAGAAGGGTCCCGTTGCTTCATCTGCAGCCACAGTTGAGTGGTCCGAGCGTTTGATGAGTCTATCTGCAGAGGATATTGCCTGGTTTGACAGAGATAGGTTGGGCATTGAGATCATCTTCAGCTGCAGCGGGTTTCCGAACGTGCCTTTGATAGGCAGGAAGGACTGTATAAACTATAATTCGTCTTTGCTGGTCCGACAGTTTGCTTATGCTTTGAGAGCTCCGCCGAAGGTTGAAGAGGTACAGGAATCTCTGTACCTCACTGGTCTTCTAGAAGGGGATGTATTATCTAAGCTTCAGCGCGCTTGGAATGGTATCAGTAAGCGGGGAAACCATTGTTGGGGAAAAGTAATAGTTAAGCCTACCCTCCGTATGTGACTTGGATCAGATCCAGAGCATATGCTATAGGGATGCCGTTTCCTCCCGCCAAGCCAGAAAGCCCTCGAGTGATTGAAGAGCCTACCACCGTGCCTATTCAGCAGCATAATCAGGTGCTAGCTGAGAGAGATGAATTGAAGAAGGCAAATGAAGAATTGGAGAAAGAATTGGCTCAGCTCAGGAGCGAGAGAAACGAAGCCGTTCATTCCTTCAAGAGGCAGACAGAACTGGTGAACCAGTTAGGGACAGATTTGACTAAGCAGATAGCTGAGCGTGAGTGCATGGGTCGAGACTTCAAAGCTGTCAACGATGTACTGGCCACGAAGAAGCAACACTTGGATGAAGCGTATCGGAGGATATCCAAGTTTAACCAGCACTGGAAGGCCTCCCTAGCCAACAGGAAAGAGCGGGAGGATAAGCTGATGAAATAGATCTCCAAGCTAAAAGCCCAGGTGAAGGCTAGTGAGAACAGGTTTGATGAAGAAACCGCTCATAGATATGCTGCTGAAGGCCAGCTCAACAGGGCTCTTGCTAACCTGAAAGAGCCCAAACTAACGTTTGAATCTAAGAAGCGGAAGCTAGATGGTTGTTTCGACGAAGGAGCATGGGAAGATTCGGTCGAAGGTCTTCAGTACACCATTCTGCAGAGAGAGTTACTCGTCAAAGGGTTACTCACTCGGCCTGATCATCCAGAAACGAAGGGGTTGTTAGAAGAGTTCCGCGCCCGTGGCCGTGCTTGACTATTTGTAATCCTTTTGTGTTGATCGTTGTTGTATGCTGACCATCACCAGGCTTGTTAGCTGAGGTCACGCTATTGATTCATCTTGTACTCACTGATGTTGTGTACTGCCTTGATGGGCTTTCTTTATATATATGAGATGTTATTTCCATGATTGGACTCAGACTTCTTATTATCAGCACTGGCACTCAGGCACTAGGATCGGGGGATATCTCCCTAACGCACAGACACATGTTTGCATTTGCATGAAGCATTTGCATAACGAGCACTTTGTCGTTTTTCCTAACCCTTTTGTGTTTTCACAGGTTGTTTCAGGTTGTTCTAGGATTGATCAGAGACCTATCCACCACTATCCGACCAGAGCAAATCAAACCAGAATCATGGAGCAAGTGCAAACTGATGTTCAAGAACTCCGCGAAAGAATGGATCGCTTCATGGAGCTCATGCAAGCGGTCGCCAATGGCCAGGATCAGCTCAGAACCTTGGTTCAGCCTCTGATTTCAAGGGTTGATAGCAATGGCGTACTCCATGGTGGGACCGTGCCTACCCCTCCACCAGTTGAAACTCCTCAGAATGGCGTCCCCGTGACCGGGGGGAATGGCAGTGCCAACGGAAATGTGATAGCTAACATGGGACTCAATGGTAATACGACGGGCGTCGGTAATGGGAATTTGGAAGCTAACGTCAATGTTGGGCTGGGCAACGACAATGCAGGTGTTGGGAATCTGTTCGGGCCTCAGCCGTGGTTAGAAGATCGTCAAGACGATGTGTTCTCTCAGAGAGGTGCCGAAGGTGAGCTGACTGCTGAAGCACGTCTAAGGTTCAAGGCACTCGAGGATAAGATGAGGAATATCGAGAACCAGAACACCCTGGGTGTTGATATGTCCAAGTTGGGACTGATTGCTGATTTCAAGGTGCCTCCCAAGTTCAAGGTACCTAACTTTGAAAAGTACAAGGGCACCACTTGCCCTCGCGTTCACCTGAGATCATATTACAGAAAAATGTCCGCTCATTCTGAGGACGAGAAGTTGCTGATGCACTTCTTTCAAGACAGTCTGTCCGGACCCTCCCTTGAATGGTACATGAGTCTGGAACCTACCAGTGTGCGCACGTGGAAGGACCTTGCTGAAGCATTTGTGCACCACTACCAATATAACAGTGACTTGGCCCCGAACCGAGTCCAACTGCAGAATCTATCGCAAAGAAACAACGAAGGGTTTAAGGAATACGCCCAGCGGTGGCGTGAATTGGCAGCCAGGGTTCAGCCACCGATGGTTGAACGCGAGCTTGTGCAAATGTTCGTAGCCACCCTCCCAGGGGTTTACTATGAGAAATTGGTCAGCGGTATGTCCGAAACCTTCTCAAATCTCATTATCACGGGTGAGCACATCGAAAATGGGATAAAACTGGGGAAAATTCAAGGTGATTCATCCTCGGCCGGAGGTGGAAAGAAACCTTATGGTGGCAAAAGACGGGAAGGAGAAATGAGCGCCGTGACCAACGCTCGAAGGAAGGGTAAAGGCCCTCACCAACATGTGGCCAGCATAACTATCCCGGCCGTTCAACAGCCACAGCAGCAGCAACCGCAGTAGCAGCAACAGTCGAATCAACAAGGGTACAGAAAGTATCAGAACAGGGCACCTCTGTCGAGCCGTCACCTCGAGACACCGCCCATGTCTTACGCTCAACTATTGTAGACTCTGCTCCAGCTACAATTGATCCAAAAGAGAACCTTGGCTCCCTTGACAGGGGCACCTCCGCCAGGTTATGACGCGAATGCAACTTGTGAGTTTCATTCGGGGGCACCAGGCCACACGATAGAAAATTGCAAAGCCTTCAAGCACAAGGTGCAGGACATGGTGGACGCTAAGATCATCAACTTCTCAGATAATGTGCCAAACGTCACGAAGAACCCTATGCCGAATCATAGGGGAGGTGGAGTAAACGCCATTATTGAAGACGAGAGTTTGGATTTGTTGACTGACGTCAGAGATCTGAAGATACCGCTTAGCTTCGTTAAAGCCAAGCTGATGAAAAGAGGCTTCTTCCCGGGCTGCGGAGAGCTGTGCATGGGCTGTGCGACAAGTCCTGATGGATGTGATCAGTTGATAGAGGGGATTCAAAGTCTGATGACTGAGGGAATCCTACAGTTTAGCCGAAGGGCCGAATGCGGATCGGGAGAGGTAATGCTGAAGCAAGATGATGAGGTTGCCACCATCACCATCCCTCGCCAGACGATCACTATTTCCGCACCCAGGCCGCGCACAATTACCATCACCAAAGCTGGGACGATACCCTTCGAAAGCACTAACGCTGTCCCGTGGCACTATGGGGCAGAGGTCTACTGCAACGGACAGAAGTTGGAACTAGAACCGTTTGGGTCGTCTGTGGAGAACCTAGCGGGCGTTAGCGGAATTACTCGCAGCGGGAGAGTGTTTGCGCCACCTGAGGTCGTGGCGGACAAGGCGGACAGAGCTGATGCAACTGATAAAGGTAAAAGTAAATTCGTTGAAGAGATCCCTTGCGGGGTAGAAAAAGACTTACTCGTTAAAGACGCCGAGGAATTTATGAGGTTGATTAAAAAGAGTGACTACAAGATCGTGGATCATCTCCATCAGACACCCTCGAAGATTTCCATCCTGAATCTGTTGTTGTGTTCTGAGGCACACCGCAACACGCTGCTGAAGGTGTTGAATGCTGCATATGTACCGCAGGAGATATTGGTAAACCAGTTGGAAGAGGTCGTAGCCCACGTGAATGCTGGAAATGGGTTAGGGTTCACTGACCTAGAGCTGACGCCGAAAGGGAGGAACCACAATAGTGCCCTGCACATCTCGATAGAGTGTAGGGGAACGATTATGTCCCACGTGTTGGTCGATACAGGGTCATCGCTCAATGTTCTTCCGAAGAAGGCATTAATGAAGTTAGATACTCGTGGAGTGATTTGCACACCCAGTGATCTGGTTGTGAAGGCGTTCGATGGAACCAAACGCCATGTTTTCGGGGAGGTGATGTTGCCGATCCAAGTTGGGCCGGAAATGTTCGACGCGATCTTTTACATTATGGACATCATGCCTGCCTACAGCTGTCTCTTGGGCCGGCCATGGATCCATTCGGTGGGTGTCGTGACCTCCACATTGCACCAGAAGCTCAAGTATGCTGTCGGAGGTAGCATCGTGACTGTTTGTGGCGAGGAAGACATAATGGTGAGCCATTTGTCGTCCTTCAAGTATGTTGAGATGGATGGGGAAATCCACGAAACCCTATGCCAAGCGTTCGAAGCTGTTAAAGTCAAGAACGTAGCTCCTGTAATCACTGAAAAGCCAGAGATGTCTCTCTCTTCCTTCAAGGAAGCCCGAGCCGTTGTCCAAGCCGGATCTACCCCAGGCTGGGGGCGAATTTTGGAGATACCTAACAAGCAAGACAAGTTTGGGTTGGGATACTCTCCTGCGGCTGAAGCCTCCTCTTCTCATGGTGCGTCGCGAGGTAAAGGGCCGATCCAGTTTACCAGTGGCGGGGTGATATTTGAAAGTGTCAACGCGGTGTCTGAAGACAGCGGAGATAGAGACTGTGACTTAGACTCTTGGATCCAACCAAGCAAGCCAAGCGAGAGCCTCAACAACTGGTCCGTCAAGGATATCATCCAGATGACAAGCGAAGAGTAATGATTTACTTTTTCCAATCATTGTACAACCCTATGTCCTACCCGGGGCATAGTGTTTTTATTGTCAGGGCCTTATTTGATTATGTACATGCATTTTATCAATAAATCAATAGGCGTTTTCTTTGTATTCAAATGTTGTGATCTCTGTTATTCATGTTTTGTATGTGTTTTGAAAAACAATAAAATGGCAATGAGGTTTGTGCTAACCTGCATATCCTTGTTTTAAGCTTAACCCCTGTTATTGCAGGATCCACATAGCAGATGACATCGACTCTGGACCTTCTACGACTCACTTCGACTTCGATTGCCCGATCTATCAAGCCGAAGAAGAGATTGATGAAGATGAAGACCTTCCCGAAGAGTTGGCCCGCTTGTTGAAACAAGAAGAGAAAGTTATTTTGCCTCATGAGGAAGAAATCGAGATTGTGAATCTGGGTTCTGAAGAACTTGTCAGGAATGTCAGGATAGGGGCTGCATTGCAGAGTGATGTCAAGCAGAGATTGGTCAAGATGCTAAGAGAGTATAGTGACGTCTTTGCTTGGGCATACGAAGATATGCCCGGACTTGATACTGACATCGTGGTCCATCACTTGCCGCTGCGAGAAGATTGTCCTCCCGTTAAGCAGAAGCTTAGAAGGACGTGACCAGATATGGCCGTTAAGATCAAAGAAGAAGTGCAGAAGCAGCTTGATGCTGGCTTCTTAGCGGTCACTACTTACCCTCCGTGGGTCGCCAACATAGTGCATGTACCGAAGAAGGACGGTAAGGTACGAATGTGCATTGATTATCGGGATTTGAATAGGGCGAGCCCTAAAGATGATTTCCCGCTGCCTCATATTGATGTGTTGGTCGACAATACAGCTCAGTTCTCTGTATTTTCATTCATGGATGGCTTCTCCGGTTACAATCAGATCAAGATGGCGCCGGAGGACATGGAGAAAACTACGTTTATTACCCCCTGGGGAACATTTTGCTACAAGGTAATGCCTTTCGGTCTGAAGAACGCAGAGGCCACTTACCAACGAGCAATGGTCACTTTGTTTCATGATATGATTCATCATGAGATCGAAGTCTATGTTGATGACATGATTGCGAAGTCCCAAACGGAGGAGGGACATCTGGTCAATTTGCTGAAGCTTTTTGAGAGGCTTAGGAAATTCAGGTTGAGGCTGAATCCTAACAAATGTACTTTCGGAGTACGGTCCGGAAAACTACTAGGGTTTATCGTGAGCGAAAGAGGCATCGAGGTTGATCCTGCGAAGATAAAAGCGATACAAGAAATGCCAGCGCCAAAAACAGAAAAAGAAGTTCGTGGTTTCTCGGGCAGAATAAACTACATCGCAAGGTTTATTTCTCAGCTCACGGCCACGTGCGAACCGATGTTCAAACTACTAAAGAAAGATCAGGCGATTATCTGGAACGAGGATTGCCAGAAGGCATTCGATAAGATAAAGCAGTATCTGCAGGAACCTCCGATCTTGATACCCCCAGTGGCTGGACGACCCTTAATCATGTACTTGACAGTTCTTGAGAATAGTATGGGGTGTGTTCTCGGTCAGCATGACGAGACGGGCAGAAAGGAGCATGCCATTTACTATTTGAGTAAGAAGTTCACAGATTGTGAATCTCGCTACTCGATGCTGGAGAAGACGTGTTGTGCACTAGCCTGGGCTGCCAAACATTTACGACAGTACATGCTCAATCACACGACCATGCTAATTTCGAAGATGGATCCGATCAAGTATGTCTTCGAGAAGCAAGCGCTTTCGGGCAGGATTGCCAGATGGCAAATGGTGTTGACGGAATATGACATTCAGTACGTTTCCCAGAAGGCCATCAAGGGAAGCGTATTGTCTGAATACCTTGCCGAACAGCCGATCGAGGATTACCAGCCGATGAAATTTGAATTCCCTGACGAGGATATCATGTTTCTCAAAGCGAAAGATTATGATGAACTGTTGCCCGACGAGGGTCCAGATAAGAAATCCCAATGGAAATTGATATTTGACGGGGCGGTTAATTCTTATGGAAGTGGCTTTGGGGCGGTCATCACGACTCCCCACGGATCCCACATCCCGTTCACTGCGAGACTGACGTTTCCAGTCACCAACAATGAAGCGGAGTACGAAGCATGCATCATGGGTCTAGAAGAGGAAATTGATTTGAGAATCAAGAACCTAGACGTATATGGTGACTCAGCGCTTGTGATTAACCAGATTAAATGGGAGTGGGAGACTCGCCAATCGAATTTGGTGCCGTACATGAATTACGCCAGAAGGCTGCTTCCGTTATTCGATCGAGTGGAACTCCATCATGTGCCCAGGGCTGAAAACCAGATGGCTGATGCCTTAGCCACGTTGGCTTCGATGTATAAAGTATATTTTTGGAATGAAGCTCCAAGAATTGTCCTTTCTCGTCTTGATAGACCTGCATTCGTCTTTGCGATCGAGGAAGCCTCCAACGGCAAGCCATGGTTCCATGATATCCAAACCTTCCTTATGACTAAGGAGTATCCTGCGGGAGCGTCAACCCAGGATAAGAAGACTCTAAGGAGGCTGTCTAGAAATTTTCATCTCAATCCTGATGGATTTTTATATAAAAGAAACCACGATCTCGTGCTACTCAGATGTGTAGATGAGAAAGAAGCGAGTATGATCATGGAAGAAGTCCATGAAGGCACATTTGGTACACACGCCGGCGGGCATACTATGACGAGAAAGATCCTGAGAGCAGGATACTACTGGCTGACAATGGAGACAGATTGCTTTAAATTCGCGAAGAGATGTCATAAATGCCAGATTTATGCTGATGAGATTCATGTACCGCCGTGCCCGTTGAATGTCATGTCCTCCCCGTGGCCATTCTCCATGTGGGGCATCGACATGATAGGCAAGATCGAGCCCACTGCGTCTAACGGTCATCGCTTCATTCTAGTAGCCATCGACTACTTCACCAAGTGGGTGGAGGCAGCCTCGTATGCTAACGTGACCAAGCAGGTGGTGGCTAAATTCATAAAGAGGGACATCATTTGTCGTTACGGAATTCCTGAACGGATCATTACTGATAATGGTTCGAATATGAATAACAAGATGATGAAGGAGATGTGCCAGAGTTTCAAGATTGAACACCACAACTCATCTCCTTACCGGCCGAAGATGAATGGCGCCGTTGAAGCGGCCAATAAGAACATTAAGAAAATTGTTCAGAAGATGGTTGTGACCTACAAAGATTGGCATGAGATGTTGCCATTTGCACTGCACGGTTATCGTACGATGGTACGTACATCAACCGGGGAAACTCCTTTCTCCTTAGTGTACGGTATGGAAGTTGTCCTACCGTTAGAAGTGGAGATCCCTTCTTTGCGAGTTTTGGTTGATGTGAAACTCGACGAGGCAGAATGGATTGAGAACCGACTAAACCAACTCAGCCTGATGGATGAGAAGAGGTTAGCATCGATTGCGCATGGTCGTTTATACCAGAGCCGAATGAAGAAAGCTCATGATAAGAAGGTGCATCCTAGAAGCTTTCAGACGGGTGATCTCGTCCTGAAGAAGATTCTCCCTCCACACTTTGATCACCGGGGCAAGTGGACTCCCAATTACGAAGGTCCGTACGTCGTCAGCAAGGTCTTCTCGGGAGGAGCCTTGTTGTTATCCACGATGGATGGTGAAGATTTTGCATCCCCGATGAACGCGGACGCAGTTAAAAAATACTTTGCTTAAAAAGAATGACCCGCTGGAAAGAAAAAGAATATCCAGGAAAAAAGGGGGCATCCCGACAAACCATAAAAAAGGGAAAAAGGTTCGGGCAAAAATTAGGGATATAAAGAAAAGAATGTACACCCGCGAAGTCGAAAACCCGGAAGGGCGACTTCGGCAAAAAAGGGTATCCCGGTGAATTGAAAACTCGAAAGGGCGATTCACGCAAAAGTTAGGGATTCGAAAAAGCAAATGACTGTGTTCCGCATGTGAACTTTCATTGTTTAGTGGTTTGGAAGACCTGATGGCCGTTTATCTGAATCAATCTCTTCTGAAGCTGAAGCGTCGGAGAAGTATCGAAGTCGAGTGGGTCATAGAGGGATCAACTCATGGTGTTCGTCTACGCCTCATTGCCGACATTTGTGTATATACTGATGTATATTTATGTTTTATTGTTGCGCAGCTTCCTCATTCCAGGAGCTTGCATCTGTTGTAAAACATTTTTACCCATTCAGGGGTTCGTTATCAATAAAACATGTACTATTCAGCAATTCTGTTTGTCTGTTTAGCATTTATCTGTTTTGTTTGCGAAAAAGAACGCCGATGTTTTTGATAAAATGCGCATACATAAACTTACTGGCCTAGGCCACTGATTGTTGAAACAATGAATTACTCGAACATTGTCACAAGATGATAACCTTGATAGGTCCCTTTGAGAAGGGTATCTTGTCTGTTTGTTTGTGTTGTTGCAGGTGTAGCATATACCAGGTAGTACGCCGTACGCGTCCCCAAGCAGGATGATTCCTTCTTCTCCAGCAAAGTTTAGCAGCCTCTCCCTGCAGAGTCTGAACGTGAGATCGTAAGCATTGATATGTTTTCCCCAAGCAGAGAAGATTCTCTCCCCAATCAGATGCATCCTGAAGGAATGTCATCTCCCTAGCTGAGTCACATACTGAAGTGTGCAGCAATTGATAGTTCCAGACTGAAGTCTTCAGCGGAATTGAAATTCCCCACAGAGTTGTACTCTCCCCTGTAAGCAGGACGATTCCTTCTTCCCCAGCCGAGTTTGCAGATCCCCAAGAGAGCCGAGTCCTTGGAAAGCAGTTCGGGCCATGATTGGTTTTCCCCAGTAGAATGTTGAATAGCTGATGCTGTATTTCCCCGTCGGAGTCGTTACCTCCAGGAAAGTTTGGCTACAAATGTCGTGCAGTTTGTTTCTGCGATTGACATCGCTTTCCTCAGCAGGTCCAGGTTCTCGTGGAGCTTCGTTCCTCTGCAGCAGTCGACTGAAGTTTGTTTCCCCAGGCGGAGTCCGATTGAGATTGGCGTGACTTTTTCTCCTTGGCAGGATGATTCCTTCCCCCACCAGAGTGGTTTTTTCTCCTTGACAGGAGGATGCTCCCTTCAGCATTTATTTTGCTGATGGGGTCATAACATTTTGCATGATTGCATAGCATTTACCCTAAACGCGTAGCATTTTCACCGTGTGGAACATTGCGTCGTTGTCAAAGCATATGCATACGAAACATGAGCTAGGTCGTTACCGTTCTGGTTTTGCAGGTGTTCCTCCGCAGAGTCGCTTGCTCAAGATGATTCTTGAATTCCCCAGCGAAAGTCGTTTGCTCAAGATGATTCTTGAATTCTCCAGTGAAGACGCTCGTTTAAGATGATTCTTAAAAAACCCCAGTGAAGTCGCCAGAGTTGGTTGTTCAAGTTGATGCTTAGAGCCCCCGGCAGAGTGAGCGCTCCGGATGATTCCCGAAACCTCCAGCAAAGTTATTGGTTCAGGATGATTCTTGAAGTCCCCACGGAGTTATTTGTTCAAGATGATTCTTGGTTTCCTCAACAGAGATGATTCACCCAGAACGATTTCTGGACCCCGAAGCAGAGTGACTTGATAGTTCTCCAGAATCCCCAGCGGAGATGTGTCATCCCTAGCAGGTTCCTGAACAGTGAAGTTGAAACTTCCCCTGAAGACTTGATGATTGAAGTCCGACTGTATTGACGAAGCAGTTCTCTCAGCTGATGCGGAGTGCCTGATGGTAGAAGTTTGGATACCCCTAATTGGTTCATGATTGACCGAAAAATTCTATTCCCGATTTACTGACGAAGCCCGGCTGACGCCCAAAAATTTCTTTGAATGCCCGATGGCATGATTAACTTGATTGTTGATCTGATGAGTCCTGAGGAATCTTGGTGCCTGACGGCATGATCGACCATGTATCATCGGTTACCGTGTGACCAATTCCCCAGCTAGTTGCCGGGCAGCTAATATTCCAATTTTCGAAGATTTGTTCCCATCAGAGTACCGTGTACTTGTGTAGTTGACAAATTTCCGGGTTTGTCGGTATTCAACCGTCTCGCACCTTGATTGGTTGAGAGTCGTTCGCTTCTCACCCAGTCAGGTTTAAGCCGTTTGAATAGGGGCAGCTGTTGCACCCCAAAAATTTGCCCAACATTTCTTTACCTAGCTTATGTTTCATTTCATTCACATTAGCATTATCATTTGTATTTCATTGACATGTATGCAGGAGATCAAGAGGTATGATTACCAATCAAGAGCTATACAAGACTGTGAGGCTAGCTAAGAAGGTTATTCAAGTGTTCAAGGGTTGATATCCTTGTCAGAGAAGTTAAAAGATCCTCAAAGAGAGTGATTGAAGCCAAGAGTGTGTAGGTCCCCTAACTTGAGAGTTGTGGGAAGCCATCAGATGATTCTGAGGCCATGAAGTTAGACTTGAGGTCTTGAGAGATCTCATGAGAAGTGTTGGAGATCACTTTGAGGCATAGGCAGGTCATTGTGCAAGAATAAGAAGCCTCAGCCATGAGTGGTGCAGCTAGGGTTTGACTGGGTCAACCCTAAGTCAACTAAAGACTTGGAGGAAGTTAAGACCTAATCCAAGAGCCATGTGATCATGGATTGATGCATTAAGATGCTATAAGGATGATTCCAAGGTCAACTCATCATGATTGAAGATGTTTGAGAAGTTTCAAGCTAGGGTTTCTAAGGCTTGACAGTGTAAAATCCCCTAGTTTGACCCCTATTTTCAAGGCATTTTAGCTCAAGATGTGATTGTCATCTCATCTTACCCCCAACATTAATGTTGTAGAGCATGATCTTAGCTTTAATTTGAGTACTAGAAGTCCTTGATAGGATTTGTAGAACTCAAGTTATGACTTTGACAAGTTACAGGTCATTTGAGGTATGTGGATTTGGGAGCTTGAAAGTTGTCCAACTTGCATGAAACTTTTGCCCAAGAAGGATGATTCCTATGAACTTTTGGTCAACATGAATGTTGTTCCTTATTCTCTTAGATTTATAGAGAGTACTAGAAGTCCATGATTAGATGTGTAGAACTCAACTTATGGCTTTGACAAGTCAAGGGCATTTTGGTCATTTGGAGATTACAGGTCATTTCAAGCATAAGGCCATAACTCCTACTTCCAAGCTCCAAATGGATTTTTGTTCAACATGAAAGTTGTTCAAAATGATGTTTTTAGCTTGTTTAAACATAAAGTGTCCGTTGATATGGATTATACCAAGCATTGGTTGAAGAAACTTCACATGAAAGCCATTTTAATGAATTAAAATGAGAAAATTCAAAATAAATGAGATTAACATGTTTCCAAGTCAAATTTGTGGTCATTTTGAATGGAATTAATGTTTTAGAAAGATTGGCATTGCCACATTTTGGATTTGAGGTCCATAACATGGTCATTTGGATGGTTACTTCACATTTAAGAAACATATCATATACACTCCCTATGTTAAAACCAAAGGGAAAAAACCATTACATCACACTCCTTAATGATTAAGTGGATGGTTTGGATTGAGTTTAGAGCATGAGTAAGGCTTTAAGGCACACTTCCATGTTGAAATTTGGAAGGAAAGGTGAACATCCAAAATCCATAATTGGGCCTAGTTTGGGCTTGATATCCATCTGGACACACTATAAATACAAAGTAGAACGAATTTGGAAGTTTCTGGAGCAGAATTCTGTTGAGAATCCATTGATGTGAAGTGAAGAAAAAGCTTGAAAATTGGAAATGCGTTTTGGAGATTCAAGAGGTTGCAGCAAGAACTAAGCATCAAGAACTGTCCACCATTACTCCTTGAAGGATTCTGCATAGTTTGAGAGAGAATTGAGGCACATAACCACTACAATCCAAGCTTCAAGGTTGGTTCTAAGTTCTTGAAATATCTCTGTAATTATGCACTTTTAATACATTAGAAGCATGTGGTTAAGTTCCCCTTAGCATGTAGATGAATTCTGGTTAGTTAATTTGATGGTTAGAGACAAGCTAGGGTTCCTTCCATTTTCGGTTGAGATCTTGTTTTCGTGAACCACGCGTTTTCGGCATAAACTAATGGCATGGTTAGATTCCCGAGGAAATTCTGGTCAAGATTCATGTAGACATTGTGATCAATGGTTGAGTGTAGAAGGATCTAGGGTTGCACAGGGGTGGCCGGAAAAGCCACCGGCGATTTGGGCTTGCGCGCGTGAGTTGCAGGTTTGAAACGAGGAAGACACAATCCTCACCATTTGTTCGTGTGGAGAAATTGACTTGGTCTGTGGATCCCAGGGCTCACGTTGAGCCACGCGTCCCTCCCCTTGAACGCACCGTTTCGCTTAGTGACCTGAGAGGCTTCGTTGTGTGGACCAAAGAGGGTTGAGTTCGAACCTTGGCATGTAACGTTTCTGATTTTGTGAATTAAAGACTGGAGCGTTGGGCTTGGATTTCATTTGATACTGACACCCCCCTTTTCAGCCCAGTCTGAATTTGAATTGATTTTTCTTGCTATTTTCCACACACGCCTATTAATTTCCATTATTTTCTTTTAATTTTTCATTTTTATACATGGTTCTTGATTAAATCATATAAAATTGAAAAATGATCCAATTAACCCCATTCTTTTTGCATTATATTCATGATTGAGTCAAGTGTTTTTTAGATAAAAAATATTTTTATTTCATGCATTTTATGATTTTATGGGAATTTTCACATTTTAATTGATATTAAAATAGTTATGTTTGATACTTGATTTTGTGGAATTTTGTGTGACCATGTGGTGATGATTTTGATCCTGATTTTTTGTGGGTAGTTAGCATAGACATGCATGCTCTACATAGAATTTTCTCACTTTTTTGTGATGGACATAGGTGGTAGTTTAGGTTGAAACCTTTAGAAGCTCCATTTTTAGGGTTTATGGTTGATACCTTTGGATTTAGGACTTAATTTTAGGACTTAATAGATGATTTAGTCCCTGGTTTTTGTATGAGGTATTATTAATTGAATTAGGATCCCTTAGGAATTTTTGTAGAAGTTTATAAGATAGTTTGCTATTTTTGATTGATTTTAGTTTAGGTGCTAGTTTTAGATGATTCTAAGGCCCTAACTCAACTAGATTAACATCTTTAGTTCCCTTAGATTAGGGTTTTGTTTTGCTTGTTCTTGGATGATGATGAAGGCAAGTTGAAGATGCATTGGATTCCTTGAAGAGGCTTGGATTTGAAGATCTTCCCTTCTTGTGGTGTAGTTTTGATTAGGTTAAGATTAGGGTTTTGTAGGCAGAGCTTCTAGATAGTTCTCTTCCTTCATAAACATGGAATATGTTGATCAATTCCATTCTTACCTATGATGTAAGGTCCCTTGTAAAGGCCTCATCCATCCTTTGGTAGGATGTGTGGTTCTTTGCAAATTGGTAGAACCTTTGAGGGTCCCTTTCTCTGATGACAAGAGGCTTAGTGGTGACCTTTGGTCTTCACTCTGCTACCAAGCATCCAAACTTTACTCTTGATAGATGCATCTTTCTCCCTTGATTAGAGGATGGAGTTCCTTGTTTGAAGAAGATTGAATAGTAAAGTTGACACTTCCATGTGATTGAAGATTGCTCTGAGAAGCTGAAGCTTGTAAATGAAGAGGAACTAGTTGATACTGGTGAAGCAGAGAGAGCTGAAGCTTGAAGACCAAGTTGATACTTGTGAATAAGATCCAATTGAGATTGAGTGAAGAGCTGAGGCTTAAGGAATAAAGGGTAAGTTGACACTTACATTGATGCATGGAGAGCCTGAGGGAATCAAGTTGATACTTGTAGTTAGGAGTGAAGCCCGAGGGTGGAATTGACTGAAGAGCTGAAGCTTGGAGAAGAGAGAACAAGTTGATACTTATGTTTGAAGGGTTGAAACCTTGGAGGAGAAAGTTGATACTTGTCATTGAGGATGATAGCCTTGAAGGGTGATTGAAGTCTGAAGACTGAACTGCTGTCAGAAGATTGCTTTGCTGTGAAGTTGTAGGAGCTATTGATCTGTTTCCTCTCTTGTCTGTTTTCTCTTCTGTATTGCTGTGACTTGTTTGAATTGCTTGATGCATTAGAATAAGTTCATATCTAGACTGAATTTAAGCTAGGAGCATGATTGCACTGGAGGTTGAGGTGCTCCCTCTGCTTGTATTTTTACTGTATGGCTTTGCTTGCGGGTATTCGGTAGAGCCCTGCTCCCTTGCCTATATGGTTTGTGTTTGCTTGATAGCATTTTATTTCATTTCTCCTGTATGATTGCAGTCACCTATCTTGCTTGATAGCATGTTATTTTTGCTGTATGATTGCAGTTATTCATATCTGGCTTGAGGTCGAGACGAGCTTGTGGAGGCTGCTGCCCCACACACATTTCCTCCCTCACTTGCATTGCATGCATTTTACAGTCGTTTACTGTTTACTGTTTAAGATGATGCTTTATCTGTTTCTATTTATCATTGACATGATCCCCTAGGAATCTCACTCCCTTTGATAAGGAAGTGATGATTAGAACTTTAGGTTGAAACTTATGCATGATAACTTCTAGGAGTTCCCTGTTTCAAACCTCAACTATAGGATGAATCCTTGGCATGACAACATTAGGACTTGATAGTCTCCCATTAGTTGAGCCCCTCTCTTCTCATCTCGAAACAAATAAAAATACAGTAATAAAGGTTAACTGGCGTCGTACGTTACGAGCCTTAAGTTATCTGAGAAAGGATTGTTGGAGAGTTTCTTTTCAACAGTCTGGATGTTTAGTATGGCACCCTTTGGGTGACATGCGACACATTCACTCTCAGGTCATAGTCTTTAGTGCGATTGAAATTGCAAACACAATAAAAAACGTTCTTTCGTAAAAGACAGAAAACAAACTTCAAACCTTTTTGCCCCGTGGGCCCATAATTCAAAGGAGGCTTTTCTGAAGAAAAGAGTGTCGTTAAACTTCAGTTCTACCGCAAACAGGCTTTGTCCCTAACTGCTGGAACTGCTGTTTAACCCTACTCGATAAAACAGATGAATCTGAATTCCCGTAATCCGTATTATCCCGAACTACGTAAGCTCTGATCTCTCATGCCCGTTGAGAGTATGTAGGCACAATACTGATGTATTGGCGAGCCACCTTCCCCATAACCTGTAGTTAGTCGAACTACGTTGACTCTGATTTCTCATTCTCTGATGAGAATACGTAGGCATAAAGTGCGACGCTTTGCCGAGTCATTTTCTTTTCTTTTCAGGCCAGCCTTGATAGGTAGATAGATAAACCAACCCGTCCAGTAAACACAACAAGCATGGATCCCGTCGAGTACGACGGACGTGAGGGGTGCTAATACCTTCCCCTTGCGTAACCGACTCCCGAACCCAGACAATGGTTGCGACGACCTTGTCTTATACCTTTACGTCAGGTTTTTCAGATCGTTTCCTTTCCCGCTCTGAGGGATAAATAACTAAAGGTGGTGACTCTTCTGTTTTGCCGGCACCTTATTTTCGCGGAAGCGACACAGACATGTAAATATGTTTCAGGGAAATTTCCCCCTCGATTCTAGTTCCCAAAAGAAGCGACCATGAAAATTCCCACAGACGAGTGAACAGAATAACAACTCCTCGTATAATAACAAGCCAACCAACAATGTGCATACATCGGATGAGTACAAAAATAGAGATGACCTCAATCAACAAGCCTGATGATAGTCGATATACAAGAAAAATAACAAGATACAAAGAAAGATAATCAAGCTGAGCGCCGAGACCGGAAATCCTCTAGCAGCTTCCGCGTCTCAGGATGATCTGGTATGGCGAGTAGACCCTGTATGAGTTGCTTTCGTCGGCTAATGATGCGTTGTAGACTATCAACATGGTCGTCCCAGGCTCCTTCTCCAAAGAATGCTTCAAGTCTGCTTCTCTTGGTGTTTGCCCTTAACCTACAATCTTTCAGGTCTGCGATAGCTTGGCTAAATCTATGCTCACTGTGATATCTAAGAGATTCTTCTGCTGAGATCTTCTCGTCTTTTACTTTGAGTTGACTCTTCAACTTGGTGATCTGTTGTTTCAGCTTATCCTCTCGTTCTTTGTTGTTAGTGAGTGTGGCATTCCACACTGATTCAAACTTAGAGATCTCCAAGTAAGCCTTGTCCAGATCCTTCTTTTTGGTAGCAAGCACGCTATGGACAGCGTTCAAATCTCGGCCTGTGCATTCTCTGTCACTAGTTTCTTTTGTCAAATCCGTGCCTAGTTTGTTGATAAGCTCAATCTGTCTCTTGAAAGCATTGACGACATCAATCTTCTCGCTTCGGAGTTGAATGATTTCTTTCTCCAATTCTTCATTTGCTTTCTTCAACTCTTCTTTCTCCAACAACACCTAATTGTATTTCTGAATGTCTATGGTAGTGGGTTCTTCTATCATGAGTGGATACAGAGGTGCAACTGAGGGAAATGGCATCAAGAACTTTGCTGCTCTATCATGAATCCAAGTAAGGTACGGGTCGTAAGCTCGGCTGTTACTCTTCTCCAATAAAGGCTTCCCCTTCCTGTGGATGTTATTCCATGCATGTTCAAGTCTTCCTAAAGTCTTACCCTCTAATAAACCAGTGAGATACAGAGATTCCTGTATCTCCTTTTCCCTAGGAGGCTCCCTTAGCGCATACCCAAACTATCTAACCAATAAAGAAGGGTTATAGTTGATGCAACCTTTCCTTCCGACCAAAGGGACGTTAGGAAATCCACCGCAACTATAAATAATATTTGTACCAAGCATGTTTCGGTCAAACCAAATAATGTTCTTTGCAGATAGACCCATAAACCTTTCCGACCACTCTGAAGTACTAGCAGTGACAACAAACGGACCCATCTTGGGCATATGACTGACAAACCAAGCGTACAACAGAGGAACACAACAAGCTACATTCTTTCCTCTTTGTTTCTTATTCTTGTAGTGAACAGAATGATAAGCATCGCCAAGAAGAGTAGGTACTGGATTTTATGAAGCCAAGATATGGAACACATCTACATCCACGAAGTCCGGAAGGTTAGTAAACAAGACAATGCCATATATACAAAGAGCCAGGATGACGCTAAACACAATCCAACAACCATCCTTAGCGCACTGCTGAGCTTTCTCAATCAAGCAAGGCAAAGGAAAATCATATACCCCAAGTCTCTGGATCATCTTCCCATTTAACTCTGAAGCCTCAAGATGCAAAATAGCGGCGAGCTCGGCCAGATCAGGTTCAGTATCAACATGGACAAACGGCATCTGATTTCGAATGGGCACCCCTAACAGCTCAGAATATTCTTCTAGGGTAGGAGCCAGGACATAGTCAGGAAAGACGAAGCATCTCAACTGGGCATCATAGAACTGTAGGAGAGCATAAACACCACTAATCTCATATGTAGAGGGCTTACGGACATATCTCAATAACCTCCCATAAGACTTCTTGAAATCTTCCATTACTGCTTTTTCACCCAAGGAAATCAAACTCAACAAAGTACTAACGTCCGAAGCTGGAAACTTGTAGGCCTCTGTACTCTTCAAGGGCTCCATAGCAAGGTCACTAGAATCGGGAGGGAAATATGCACCTGAAACACAGATACATGTTAATGAAATGCAGATGAAAATGCAAATGCAGATGCAAACAAGGGATCAAGACTGTTGTGCTGTTGGTTGAGAAAAACCAGAGCTTCGCCTTAACAAAGTATCAACAGTAGGACCCACTGATATCAGGAACACGGATTCACACTAGCAAACCGGGTATTCTAGAAGCCAAGGTTTCCTGCACAACCCAACCCCTCTCACAGGTATGGACCTATCTACTTACAAGGTTCGGCATCCTATGCGTTCGTCAGCGTCACAGACTTTCTAGAAATGATGATACGTTCACCATTTATGGTTTGGAATCATCATCTCTTGAAGAGGCCTCACTTAGCTGACTCACAAATGATCGGTTCCCAGAGTCGACAATCCTCTAATCCAAAATCCCAGCCGATCCTAAGGATCTGAAGGAAAATCACCAAAGAGAATCTCGTCTGAGTGTGAATTTCATGGGGAACTGTATCTGCTAAGCAAACCGGCCCCCCACTAGTCTCTACTACTAAAGCTAGGTTCATACTCAAGCCTGGGTCTGGCTTATCACTCATTGGAACTTCCCTCCCACAGCACAACAATAATGATATATGACACGGAAAATAAAATGCGGAAAGCAAATAAAGACAAAGCACATATGTACACACCCAACAATAAACGGACAAGCGCTAGGATTGACTCGCATAGGGGACATTTCTGTCCCCAACAGAGTCGCCAGCTGTCGCTACTGCGAAAATCGAGGCCGGCAAAGACAGAAGAGTCGCCACCGTGCGTTATTTATCCCAAGAGAGGGAAAGGAAACGCTCATAGAAAACCTGACGAAAAGAGGGATAAGATCGGTCGTCGCAACCAAATCTCGTGTTCGAGAGTCGGTTACGCAAGGGGAAGGTATTAGCACCCCTCACGTCCTTCGTACTCGACGGGATCCATGCTTAGTTGTCTATCTAAAAGGGGGATTGAAACTATCTAACTACAGGCTTGAGGACAAAAGAAAAAGAAAGTGACTCGGCAAAGCAACGACGCTTTGTGCCTACGTATCTCATTTGAAATGAGAAGTCAGAGTCAACGTAGTTCGGCTAACTACGGGTGAAAGGGGGAAGGTTGCTCACCAAGACATCTCGTCTTGTACCTACGTACTTTCATCTGGTATGAAAGATCAGAGCAAACGTAGTTCGGGCTAAGAGGGAACACAGGTTTGTTCAATTGTTTTTTTAGGCCCGAGTAGGGTTAACAAGTAGTTCTAGCAGGTGGTGTATGCAGCTCGACCATTGGAGACTTAGGCGTTACCGTTTGCGGTAGAACTAAAAGTTAACAACACTATTTTTATTTGAAAAGGTTTTCCTGATTAAGATCCCGAAGGATGAAAAAGGTTTGAAATGTTTTTTGTGTTTTTTTAGAGGAGAAATGTTTTGAATTGGAGTGTTTATAATACATGCTGTACCAAAGTCTAGAACCTAGGATCGAATGCGTCACATATCGCCCTAAAGACGTATACTAAACACTCTAGGCAATTGAGAGGTGGCCCCTCAATTACCATTTCCCAAGTATAAGGCTCATGGCACAACACCCATTATCTTTATTAAGTGTTTTATGATTGTTTTGAGATGAGAAGAGAAAGGACATTAAGAAGGGGACTAAATCCAAAATCTAAAGTTGTCATGCAATGGTGATCCTAAGATTGAGATAAAGGAAATTATACCTAATGTTATCATACATGGTTAAGATCCTAATGTCTAACATAATCTCCTTTGAGATATTAGAGGTCCTAAGGGATAGGAAACAAAGAAACAACATGAAACAACATAAACATGCAAGGATACAAACACAGAATGCCAATGAGGGAGGAAATTGTATGGGGTTAAGACCACCACAAGCTCATCTCAACCTCAAACAACAATATGATAAATTCAATAGATAAAGGGGACAATAAATACATCAATTGAAACACAAAAGCATCAAAAGTGGGATGAAATGGTCTAAATCAAACAACATCAACCACAATGCCACAAAGCAAAACAACATGAAAAGAGAAAGGAAAAGTACCCTAACTCAAGAGGGGCTAGAACAAGGATATAAAACAGCAAGGCATTTCCCAAGTATCATTCAACCAAGGCATCATCATGATTTGTGCAAAAGATACAACAAAAGGGTCCTCATGGTTCACCGTTCAATCCATGTTTCAAATACCTCCAAAGGAGGGAACTTAGACAAACCTAAATGGTGTTCCAAAGTCCTTGGACATCAAGGGGAATGAAATAAAAGTTAAAAAAAGAAGAAGCAAGTGAAACATAAGGAAATGCAAGCAAATTCCCAAGGGAAGGCAAACTTGTTTCACAATGAAACCCTAATTGGCAACCCAAAAGTTACCAAGCAAATGAACAAGCAAAACCAAATGTTATGACCTAAAAATGAGCAAGCACCATCCTTAACATGCTAACAGCATGAATCAATAGCCATTGAAAGCTCAAAGGATCCAAAAATGTCATATCCAAGTCAAACTAGGTCAAGATGTATGTATGAACCTTCCTTTAGGGTAACTTGACTTGCAAATTATTCTAAAAATAGGAAAATGATTAAAAAATTATCAAATAAAAAGCAAGAGGCTCATAAATGTGTTGGCAACCAGAGGCCAAAAGATTGCAATCAAAATCACCTCACAACATCACCATACAAATTGATTCACAAGGGTGCTCCATTGTGAATGAGGATTGCTTAGGGCCAACTGAAAGGCACCAAAAGTCAACTCAAAAGTCAACCAATTAGGAGAAAAATGATCCTAAAAAATTCTTCAACTCATCATTGATATGAGGATTGAATTTCATTCATTGGATCAAAATGAAATGAGAGGAATAAAATCAAGAACATAACATGTCAAGATTTAAGTTACATAAAACACTTCCAAAGTTAAATCCCATTTTTAATTGAAAAATAAATCATAAAATAAAATAAAAATTTCTAAAAATAAGAGGACATCTCAAAGATTCTAAAACATATTTTTTTTTTTGGGGATTTTATGACCTTTGGAAGTATTTTAGAATAATTAAAATCTCAACAGAAATAAAAATAAAACAAAAGGAAAATAAAATAAAATAACGAAAGGGCTAGGGGTGCCAATAGCAGCCCAGAAGCGCTGCAAATCACTGGGCTTCACAAAGGGGGGGGGGGGGGGTTCCAATAGCAACCCAGCCCATCAGAAAAAACAAAAACAAAATAAAACATGTGATTTAGTGGTACACGGTCAACCAAGGCATATGGTGGGACTCAACCAGGAGCGTCTGATCCATTGGTAATCAGATAAAGTGGCTCCCAAGATGCCAACTCATTTAATGAAATAACAGCCTGATTCAGTGTGTTGGGTCAAAGTGTGTGTACGGTGCGTCTTAATCTGGGACGTTAAAGCAAAAAGTAATCAAATCACAAGGCCAGCAACGAGACACGCGGGATTGGCTGGGATTTAAAAATGGGAGGGAGAACCAGACGGCCGGAACCACTGTTCCGGTCATCTTCTCCGGCGAGCCTTCATCACCTCCTCACGGCCAAAACCCAGAAACCTTGAAACTTCATCAAAATGAACAAAACAAAAGGCAAAAATGATCTCCAGGTTACGTGGATCATGAATCCACTAGCCATTTTCATTGATCATGTCTTAAAAGGCCAAAACGAAAGAAAATAGAAAATAGCTCAAATGAAAAAAAGTTGCAAACATCTACTAAACCAATCCAGAATCCATCTATGATGTTCAAAGATTAAAATGACATGAAAATGGCGTGCTATTAATGCGTAAACAATGAAATATTTTGAAAGAAAGGAACCTAGAAAATAAGCTTCCTCAGAGCTCAATGTGTTATCAAAGCTTGAAGCAAGTTACCCAGAAACGTTCAGTGAAGTTCAAGAAATGTTTTGCAATGTTTATTTTTGTTTGAAACTCAATGAAACTCAAAAAACAATTTTCACTTTTCTCTTGTTTTCTCTCAATCTGTTCTTGCTCTCTTGTTCACAAAAACCAGTCCCGAAGGCATGGGAATGATCCTGAGATTATATATGTTGGATTCAGATCAAGAAAAGGCCGAATTCTGCCCTCTTTAAGCCCAATTGAGTTTTCAGTTTTTCACTTATGGTCATTTGAATAGTGCACGGATTTCACCTTGATTAGCTGTAAAAATGGCTTCTTTGGCTTGCATCTGAAGTTGGTGAATCAAAGGGCTGAAAATTACTCCTTGGTTTGGTCTTATGGCTTGTCTTTGATGTGTAACTTAGTCTTGAAGAAACCATGAAAATGGCCACCAAAATGCACTCAAACTCTAAATCCAAAGATGGCATTGTGCTTAAAATGTCATTTGTACACAAAATATGCATAAGGTTGGTACAAAATGTTTTCAAATGAATTAATTTTGATTTTTCCCTTTTTAAGCCTTTTTCATGGAAATTCAATTAGGGATTCTTCCATCCAAGCCAAACCTTTGATACCTTGATATTTTGTTGAGCAAATGACCCCATTTGGAGAAAGTTTGATGTTGGAAAGATTTCCATTTGAAGTGTGCAAAGTGGTGAAAATGACCTATAATGAAAATGACCTGCAATCCTGCTTTCCCAAAATACCCCTGCCTTGCAAGCCTCATAACATGAGTTCTACAAATCAGATGAAGGACTTCTAGTACTATTTGGAAAGCTAAGATCATGAGGAACAACTTTAATGTTTATCAAGAGTTGAGGAGAAACATCCTTCTAGGTCAAAAATGGCTTGGAAGTTGGTTGACTTTTGTTAACCAAAATCACGTTCATCTGAGGACCTGTAACTTGTCTGCATCATAACTTGAGTTCTATAAATCCAATCAAGGACTTATAGTACTCAAAAGAAAGCTAAGAACATGCTCTACAAGTTTCATGTTGGTCAAAAGTTGATATGAGACTTGTATCTTGAGATAGGTGGTCTTGAAGCTAGGTACTAAACAGGGGATTTTACACTGAGAACCCTAATTCAGTCACTCCTCACACTCTTGATTCTTGATGAATTGATCTTGAAATAATATCCCATATATCTTAACACAACATTCCATATCTATAGAGACTTGGAATTGAGTCTTAATCTCCTCCAACTTCACAGTTAACTTAGGGATGACCAGATGAAAACCTTAATTGCACCATCTTCAACTGTAGCTCTTCACACTTGGTATAAACATTTGAATGAACTCCACAATGACCCTTAAGGCCTCCGATGAGCTTAAATGATCATCTCTCTTCATAACCATGGGCTTGTGATCCTCAGATGGTCTTCAAATGGCCTTCAAGACAGGAGGTGAACCTCATACGTTTATCTGCTTATTCAAAGGGCTTTGACTTGTCTCTGATGATGATAACCCCCTTGTTGACGTGAATACAACCTCTTGATTAGGCTTAGAAACCTTTGGCACATCCCTCTTGTTGCACACACATCTCTTGATCCCCTGTAAAAATGCAAAATGCTAGAACAATGAAATGAAACATAAACCAAGTAAAGAAAAGGTTGGGCAAATTTTGGGGTACAACAACACACACACACACACACATAACCTTTCATATATTACAACGGTTGTTATTATGGATCGTAATGAAATTTCTTTTAATAAAATAACAAAAAAATTCAGGCGAACGAAAATGTGATATTACTACGGATTTTTAAACGGTCGTTGTATAATGATGTTTACAAATATTTATTTTGTAGCAGTGATAGCTTCTAATTTTTTTTATTTTTTTATTTTTTTCTGAGTTACCCTCAATTAAAAAAATTAGCTTTTAAAAAATGTCTATTTCCTAGTAAATATTTTTTAATGATAATAAACTCATTATAAAATGCAAGTCACTGCTCTCTGTCCCTCATTTGCAAATTGCTAATATTGTTTACATTTTACCTTAAGAATAAGTTCTTCAACCATGACACTCTCTAGCATCTTTTGCAACTTCAACATTACTCACACCATCAAACACAACATTACTACATCATGTTTTCCTCAGTTTCATCTTTCTCAACATAAACACAAACATGTCAAAACTCACCAAATCAAACGAAGGTTCTCATAAATCTCTATTTCTCACATCCTCATGAATAATATTAACTCATTTCATGCAAATATTTATTAATTTTTCTTCTTCTGTCAAGAGCTGCTCTTCTAGGATTGCTCCTTCTGATATTTATAGCAGCAGTAAGTCCTTTAGGCCTTGTTACACACAGTTAGGTTTAATCATAACAAACCCTACTCTTCAATCATCTGCACGCTTGCTATTTAATTCAGGAGCATTTGTTTTGCTTTAGGGCTTCTCAAATGTCTCCTGTCTTTCACCTTGAGCTCCTGATTTGTTTCCTGATTTCTAGATACCAGAAAAACTAACCTGCTCGCTGGATGTCATACGGTCAGTATCATGACATTATGTATGACATTCAGCTTAGCTTATAGTTAACTTATCCTGCACACACATCCTTATGTATGTCTTACCATTCAGTATGACATACATGCAAACTCTAATGTTTTGCCACAAAATGCAACCAATCAAGAGCACTTACATTAAACTTTCAATAAAGTTTTGTTAATGGAAAATTAAATTTATTTTAATTGTTGTATTAAATATATTAATTGAACCGTTAAATATATACAAATTCAAAAAACTTTAACACGGTCAAGTATTTCAACTTTACTAAAATTTATAAATGTGTTTAGTATTTGATCATCAACATAATATAATAAAATTCAACTATTCAACTAATTTCATTTATACATACAAAAAATTATAAAAAAATATATAAGTATTTAATATTTAACACTTAGAGCACCTTTAAAATCGTCTGTACCATTACCACAATTACCGTTTCACTCATCCTTCTTCAACCATAAAGCTTCACTCATCATATTCACCTTCATCACCACCATCAAACCACACTTGTTTCTTCTTCATCCACCACCCCCTACGGCGCTGTTCTTCATCAAAACAAACCTTTTCGATCTTCACGGTTAAACAACAACTCGACTCTGTTATGACAACAGTCTCAATGCCATTTCGGAAATGGTAAACACATTCGTTAATTTAGTTCATGTAGCAACGACTACTCATGTCTTTCGTCCACAAATTCATTCAAATATCATTTGGTACTCTTTCGATTCGAATATCTTTCATGAGCTTTTTTTTGGATTCTGCTTCATTTGATATAGTTTGTTTGTTTTTGTTTCCGCATTATTTTTCGATGATGACTTGTGTTTGGCTTAGTTTGCTCAATTTCTCTTATGCTTGGGTTGTGATAGCACTGCTGAAAATAGTATTTACCTAGTGTTGTTGCTGGTTATATTTGTTATTGTAAATAGATGATATGTATTGATGCTGCTGCGTGTGATTGTCCTTGGAAAGTTTTCTTTTAATTCTCTAGTTTCTTCTATTTGTTCCATTTGTGGGAATTATTTTATTGTTGTAAGTTACTCGAACACTATTTCTTCTTTTCCCTAATTGATTCAACATTATTTTATTTTATTCTCTCTTTAAATTGGTTTTTCATAATAAAAAAAGTTATATTTAAGTATTTGTCAATTACTTTCTTTTCTTTTTTAATTTGTATAATATTTTAGAAAAAAAAATATCAAAAAGATTTTAATCTTTTGTTTTTTTTAATATTTCCATTTTTTTGTAGTTTAATTATTTATTTGTTAAATGTAAAAAAAACAAAGAAATATTAGTTTAATTATTAATTCATTTAAATGTTTTTATTTAATGCTGATTAATAATTTTGTCACCCAATTCTATTTAAGACTTGCTTGTTCCCTGATTAAATCTTGATGTTGTACTTTGATTAATTGATGATGATTCACGATGCTTTTCTATGAATGTTGGTTTATTTTGTGTGTATCATACATGATGTTCTTGCCATGTACTATATACATATGTTGCTTATACATGTGCTTTGCCATGTATGCTGTTCCTCACGATATTTTTTCGTGACTGTTTGAGGATTTTTATACGATGTTTTACCGTGTATGTTTTTTTTATCAAGATATTTTGCCGTGAATGTTTGTGGATTTTATTTGTTATCACTTCTACATGATGTTTTTCCATGTATATTTTGTTGACTTTATGTGTTGATGTCATCGCGAAGCTTTGTCGTGTACTCTATGCTTGTTGATATCTTTTAGCTTGATTCACATGATGCTTTATCATATATCTCTGTTGACTTTTCATTGTCTGGTTACCATGATATTTTGCCATGTGTATTCTGTGACTTCTTGTTTGTTGATTACCATGATGTTTTGTCATGTGTATTCTGTGACTTCTTGTTTGTCTGATTACTATGATGTTTTTGCAATGTGTATGCTGTGATATCTTGTCTGTTTGACCCTACATGATGTTCTTGTCATGTACTTTGTATGTGTCTTCATTTGATGCTTGCTGATTACATGATGTTTTTCCATGTATCTGTTGCTTTCTATTGATCCTTGTGACCTAATCCAAGGAAAGGGATTATATGTTAACTCATTTTCATTGTGCATGTTCCTTGTATGTTTGTATACTTTACCTGTCTTTGCTGTTGTTCTTGGTTCTTAAAACCTAACATTGTAGTTCTGAACTACGATTGCTCTAACTTCCTATTAAGGATACGTAGACATAGGATTGCAAGATCCTAGTGAGCTACCTTTTTCTTTTTCTTCCCCATTTTCTTTTTATTTTGCCCGTCCTTACCTTTAGCGAACAATTTAAGCAAAACACAAAATTTTCAAGAGGTTCCTATAGAGTAATGCAGATGCATAGTGTGCTAGTACCTTCCCTTAGTATAACCAACCCTCGTACCTTTGATCTCTCTTTGCTTAACTTTAGGCCTTTCTTTTTGCTTCGCGTGTTTACTTAGAATTTTTGTTTGATCTTTTCTTCCTTCCGTTGGAAAAATAAAAGTTCGGTGGTGATATCTTAGGGGATGCATGTACTTTGATATGCTCTAAACCCATTGGACACAATATCTTCTTGGCATCATAACAACGATCAAACAAATTTTAATCTTCTAGTAGCATTTATTTTAGCAAATGAAGCAATTTCGTGAAACTTTTATCCGACCGCCCATTTTTTTCCAGACTAAACAATTTTAAAATCGCAGATAATCGTGTAAAACTTGTGCACCCGATATATAAAGGGGTATCTTTATCACTATATAAAGTATTATAAATATGGGCTTTCTTAAAAGAAGATCTCCAATATCACAGAACATGTCTTCTAGATGGTCATCCATATATTCATCTCCATCAACTTCGCGACCTTGTGACGCAAGGTTTTGATTTTTGTTTTCCACCTCACCATGCCACGTCTATATTGTATAATTTTGACATATATCATTACAATATAGGTGATGGAATATCTCATCCTTTGTACCTTTCTTTATATTCCCGCAATTAACATAAGGACAATAAAAGATACCATTATTGTCAGAAAGATTATGATCAACATATTCAAGGAATTCAAGAACTCCTTTCTCATATGCCAGACCTAATCTATCAGCTTTCATCCACCTAAGATCAATAATAAATTCTGAAATTTATATCAAAATAATATTGTGAATGACACAATAAAATCTAAACCTAAAGCGTGTAGAAAAACTAAAGCAAATTTAGTACAATAATACAAATATAAATCTTAAACATATGGATAAAGCATATGAACTTTGCAAGAAACAGACCACAAAATCCAACAACAAAACATAGAGCATATTCAGTACAATAATATAACTCTAAATCTTAAGCATATGGATAAAGCATATGAGCTTTGAAAGAACCA